>VYZW01056998.1:93148-107764 GCA_013401315.1 Balaeniceps rex | reverse complement strand
GCTAGTTATCAAGTCAAGCAAGGCATTAGGAAAAATCTGAAGTTACTCCATTTTCATGGCTTTTATGTGAGCTTGTGTTCACTTAAAACCTTCTTTGTGTATTAAAAACCATTTATGGTATAGAGTAGCATTCTTTATAGAGAGTGCCAGATAAAACACTTTCCTCATGTCTGAGCAGAAAGCTGATCAGAAGTTCGTAATTCCAGAACAAATAGGAATGTTACTGTAAAACAAAACAACCCCAAATCTACAGTGAACATCATGATTAAACATTTTTAAGCCCTTTAATTAAACCAATAGGTAACAACTATCATTTGGAAAAAAAAAAACAAACAACCTCTTCTAACTATATTGACCCAATTTCAAGTAAGAAATTGGTAGGCTGGGCTCTTTGAAGCATTAAGCCAAGAGCACATTGAATAGATTGGTGTTGCATCTCACAGACAAGAGAAATCTATACAGGCATACACCCCAGAATAAGACATTATATCAACTCCTGTAATATAGCATTTCAGTGGCCCAGTTTGACAGCTGACCTTGTAGTAAAGTAACACTTTCAAGGAAGGCAGAAAACTTGTAAGATATTTTCTTACCCGGCTTTACTTTTGTTACTCCTTCCCCAACAGTCTCTACAATGCCTGCTCCTTCATGACCCAAGATCACAGGGAAACATCCTTCGGGATCAGCACCACTCAGAGTATAGGCATCAGTGTGACACACAGCAGTGGCAACTATCTGTGAAGAAATATAGAATCTGAGGCGCCCTGAAGAACAGAATAGTAGCACAGACCTAAATATTTCCCTTTGGTCAGAAATTCAGAACAATTGCCAAGACACATTTGCCAATCCTGGCAGCGTTTGTGATATGGCCAACAAACTTTCACTCCTGCCAAGGCACAGGAGTGCCAAGGCAAGGCACTTTTTCTTACTTTGAAAAAGTAAAGTCACGATAGTACCTCTTTTCTCATTTCCATCAACTAAATTCTGACGTTGAAACAGGTAGATGATGACATCTGGTTTCCTAAAGCTAGAAATTGGTACTCCAATTCATCTCAAAGTAAGTTGGCATCTCAGATTTGAAGTAAGTTAGTCTCTCAAAGGTAAAATGACCAGAGAGACCACACAGAACTCTCAGTACTGCATAAATCCAGTTTTCAGTCTTAAGCACCATGCAGAGACCCTTTCCACAGGGATATATTTCACCTTAATGTATGCTTTTTGGCAGATATGGGGTACTGGAAAGTCCTGATCAAATTAGAAACTTGGGTATGGGGAATCCAAGATACCAATCACAGCTCAGCAGGCAGTAACTTACGGCCTGACTGAAGTAAAATCCAGTGTGGTACACAGCTCCAACAGGTCACAAGCTGCTGCCCTTTAAACAAGATCAAAGGTGTTCCTAGCTCAGATGTTTTGTGGGAGCTTAGCCTGTAACAACTGGAATTGATCCCCAAGACTAGCCATGATCTTCAGACCAGACTGTGAAGTGAGACCAGTTGAAATTAAGTGTTTTTCATAATCAGAAGATCTAAATACCATAATTTCCTTCTTTGTAAAGCCAGCTGAGATACTAATGAACTAATGCTACCCATTCAACATTTCTTCTGTTGGTAAACAAACTGTTCAGCTTTAATACTTAGTCTCCCAAAATACAATGCATACAGCTAGCGACTGATTTAATTACCTTGATACGAACTTCATGAGCTTTTGGTGGAGCAACCTCCACCTCCTCGAGAGAGAGGGGTTTACCTGCCTCCCAGGCAACAGCAGCCTTGCATTTAATAACCTAAAAGACAACAACAACAAACAAAGAGGACATCTGTTATATGGTTCATTTAAAATAATTCTTGTTCAGCCAAGTGAGAAAATGAGAGAAACACTACTGGCTTTTGGAAAGAATCCCAGATCTGAAATTCATAATTTCAACACAAAGATTTAATTGCCCTACATTTGCTTTCAGGAAGCTAAATAACGACGAGTAAACCAAGATCTGGAATTTGGATGTCATTCTCTTATTGAGCAAAAAATATAATAAACCCAGGAGTGCTTAGGAGATACTCAAATACTGCAGTGAAATGAGCAATAGGAATGGAAAGACTGCATAACAAAAATGGTTGTTTAATATAAGAGACTGGCATTCATTTGAGATGTGTTCCTTGAGCACAGAGTGTTCAAAGTTAAAAAAATTCAGAAAGCAAACTGCAGGTCACATAATGGTCCGAGACCCACCTCAAGAGTGAATTTCTTGTTCCTTATCAGGATGGCTTCTGAGTATGATTTTGGCAAGGAGATGCGTGTGCGTGCAGCTGACATGCAAAGCCCTCCAGTGATGCATAGGGATCAGAGGGATTTTGCTATATGGTTATTGTCACCGAGTTATTGTGCACTAACACCTCTGCAGAGCCTGCATGGACTACTGTTAGCAAGTCTTCATTCACTGCTCTCAGCACAGTGACAAATATATCGTTGCTCTGCAACCACACCTATACATCCCAGGAAGCCTTTCAAGCCAAATGGTGCAGAGCCTGGATGAAAGAGCAGGATTTGTGGATCTGTAAACCCAATCCTATCAACAGGTACATACGTGCAACTGACTGAGGAAATCAGCAGGCTTTATAGCCATAGAATCCAGGGCAGCTTCAGGTGCTGCAAGGGTAAGCATCTGGACTACTCTTAGATGTCAGTTTTACAAAGCATGACTCCGGGTCTGTCCTTCAGGAAAAATGGGCAGGGTATCAAATAATCTGAATTTTGCTTTCTGACAGACACAACATCTTCCAGCAAATGTGATATGCAATAGCTTCCTGCAGGACACACAGACGAGTTGTGAAATCAAATTCAAGACCTTATCTACATAAAACCTGATGAGGAATGCTGTCGCAGACTAGACTGCTTTGGAACAGATCCCTTTGCAATCTACTCCAGAATAGCGTCCATGTATTTTGCAATAATTAGTTATACCAGAAGACTTGCACTGATTTTCTTCCATGCAAACAAGGTCTAAGCCATTGCTATGACAGTTGGAAATACGAAGCATTTCATAGCATGCACTATAAACTGATAGAAGAAAATGACATTTTGTGTGTTCAAACTGGCTGTGGTGTTCCTGTGGAATACTGAAAGGGGATTAATGCAAATTCCCAAGACTGGACATACAGTCATCCAGCCTTTTTGAAATGTCACTGCCTGGAAGAAATAACAGCGCCAAGACTATGTGTTGAGCTTGCCAGATCTGATTCATCACCTGTGTGTACAGGAGAAAATAATGGGTAGTTCATGACTTTTGGTAGTATTTTTGTTGTACAATGAACAGTATCGGACTTTGCCAGAAGCAGTTAACACCCTCGCTGTACCTGTAACAGCAGCACTGCAGATGTTTACCTTGACTTAAACTTGCTAAAATAAATACTGCCAACACTTACAAAGGCCTGAAGCTTTGTAACAGAAAACACGTACCCAGTCCTACAGCTGGCAGGGGCCTGGATTGGACAGAAACACCCTTAACCTAGAACCATGAACTCCCCTCGCCCTGCTTTTTATTACCAGGGTAAATATTATAAAAATGCACTGAATGTGACATAGTAACTAACTGTGGAGTCACAGTATGGGCATTCGGTCATGATCTCTAAACGTACCAAAGATTTTGCCAGAAAATCTAAATTCAAGGTGCAAAGTGCAAGAGGAGCCATCGTTCGGTAAGTCATTTACTGGTTTTCAATCCATCCCTCATCCTCCCCTCATGAAGTCACTTGTTCTTGCACAAGAGACCACGCATTCCTAAAATTTGAATTTCCACAAGCTTAGTTAAGCGCAGAATTCAAGAGGAGAGAAAAGTCTCCTTACAGGATAAATTCTGATCTTCCTAAAACTAATATTACACATCTGGAAGCATATTTTGAAATAATAACTTCTGATTCAGAAACTTTAAAAATTGCAGTCAGCTCATACAGCCATAAAGGCCCCTGGACTATTCAGAGTGGATATCAGAAAAGCCCCATTTTCTGACCTTTCGATATTCAAAGCTTTCTGCTGTTGCTTTGCTGAAAATCTTGAAGCCAACTGGAAAAACCCCCCAACTTTCACCAGTTCTTCATTTTCTCTATTAGTCTATTAGCACAGGAATGCAACTGTCGAGTTGCTTGTTGCTACACACACGATCAGCTACCTTACTCAAGATAAAACGGAGCTCTTGGCAGTGACAGAAGCTGCCCTATCCTCTCTGAAACCGCTGCTGGCCCGGACCAGCCTTCAGTGTCTGAACAAGTGAGACCACCCAACCTGCTCAGACCAGGGCACCCAACAGCTACACAGAAATTCAAGCAGTAAGTTTGGACTATCATGACATTTTGAAAGCAATGCAGCAAACTTGCCAGGCAATGGTTTTGACAGCAAGCAGGGTCCAGGGTCTATTGAAAATGGACTGGCACTGCTTCTGGAGAGCAGCCGCAAGGATTGCACCGGCTGCAAGGTGGCATCTTCCCAAACATGCACCCATTCTTTCTTCTCCCACTCAACAGTCACGGGAAGAAAACACACAGGGTGAACTGTGCTTAACTATCTCCCCCAACCCACCCATCTCAGCTGAGTACGCTCCTTACTGCCTTGTGGCAACAGAATGTGCGCTGAGGAGCCAACGCCTTCCTGGCCCCGTGTGCAAAGCGATCCGGTTTTCCCCTTCCTTCAAGCTTATGGAGTTGCATCTGTCCAAAGTCCATAGGAAACCATGCAAGCTCAAGGCCTTCTGCTCGTTCTTCCATCACCGTGACTAACAAAGGGTCTAAGCACGCAAGGGGAATCCTCAGATCCAGAAAACGTGCAGGGGGGTTATTACACAGGGCGGGGAGCAATGCAAGGCGTGTATTTTTGCTCCTAATCCTGCTAATACTTACAGCAGGAGCCTCCCACGCGTAAATAACGGCACCGATTTCTGCCGCATACCTTATAACGCGCGGGACAGGGGTAAGGAGACACCAGGCCAACCCCTGCACCCCGATTTTGGCTAACGCTCCACGCTCGCACTCGCAGCGTTGGGGGAGGAGGGAGCGAACAAATCAGCAAAAGCCCGCAAACCCCGGTCTCCGGAAAGCCTCCCAGCACGTCCGGTCACCGACGCCGTGGCGGGCAGGTCGCCAAAGCAAGGCTAAGGTCGCCCGCCTCAGCCTCAGCCTCAGCCTCAGCCTCCCCCCCCTGCCCCCCGGGAAACCGCTCCGCCGCGCGCGCCCGGCTGCCCCCACGGAACGCGCGCGCGGCGCGAGCCTCCTCACCCCGCTGGCCATGGTGCGCGCACGGCGGCCGCTGCCCAACGGAAGGGGAAAGAGGCCCCGCCCCTCCGCCCGCCCCGCGCACCCTGGCGCGCGGGGCGGGCGGGGCTTCTCAGGCAGCGTGAGGCGGAGGCCGAGGTGGGACGACGTCGTTGTTTGATTTTTGTGAAGAACCTTCTTTCTCCGGGCGGAGGTAGGAAAAGGGCTTTCTTGCGAGGTCCGCTGACGCAGTTGTGTAAGATGAGGCGAACGGTTCTGCCCTGGGCCGTTGGGATTTTACGTGAGAGGCGCTGGTGCTTGAGGAGTTGCAGGGCGTAAGTCCCCCCCCCCCAGTAAGAAACGGAATTTTTGTTTCCCAGTGGCGTGCTAACAAAGCTCAGCAAATACCGCAGTTAGGTAACAGCACCGACTTGGGGAAAAATAAACTTTAATAACGCAGCTTAAATGACCATAGCATTTAATAAATAACTTAAGAATAACATTTAATAACATAACTAAAATGACAAACTTGTAGGCTCAGGAAGGCTGATGCCTAGCGGGAAGGTAATTTGGGCAGTGAAAGTGCTATATCGGTTTTGTATACTGTCCTGGTTTCAGCTGGGATAGAGTTCATTTTCTTCCTAGTAGCTGGCATAGTGCTGTGTTTTGGATTTAGTATGAGAAGAATGTTGATAACACACTGATGGTTTAGTTGTTGCTAGGTAGTGCTTACACTAGTCAAGGACTTTTCAGCTTCCCATGCTCTGCCAGGTGCACAAGAAGCTGGGAGGGGGCACAGCCAGGACAGCTGACCCAAACTGACCAAAGGGCTATTCCATACCATATGATATCATGCTCAGTATATAAACTGGGGGGAGTTGGCTGGGGGCCAGCGATTGCTGCTCAGGGACTGACTGGGCATCGGTCAGCAGGTGGTGAGCAATTGCATTGTGCATCGCTTGTTTTGTGTATTATTATTATTATTTAAATTATTTTCCCTTCCTTTTCTGTCCTATTAAACTGTCTTTATCCCAACCCATGAATTTTACCTTTTTTTTTTTCCCCCGATTCTCTCCCCCATCCCACTGGGGAGGGGGAGAGTGAGTGAACGGTTGTGTGGTGTTTAGCTGCCTGCTGGGCTAAACCACAACACATATGGTGAAAGGTGTTGAGAAGGAGTGAAAGGATGTGTGATCAGGCTGCCTGTCCCACGGCCTTCTTGAGGCTTTCTGCTAGTTACCTCAGTTTGTGTTCACTAGCTAGTGCTAAAACCTTGTTGAAATCAAAGCAGGCCTTGTCCATTTCCTTGGTTACATTCAGCTCTGCCAGCCTCTCATGGGAGTTTCATGCTCTTGGTCACCACCCCCCGTTTGTCAGTGCTCCCAAAACGACTCCAGACATTTTATGTTTAGCTAAACTCTGCAGATGCTCAGCTTTTGTTAGTATCTGACATTCTGGAAATTGCAGGTACTGATTCTGGTAGACAAAAGCACAGATACAGACAACATAACTCCTTAATGCTCATTGTCCAATTTCAGAGATTAAAGTGGTGTTTTTTTTCATTTTTCCTTCCCTTGCAGTTTTGTGATGCTGTCTGCAGTGTCGCTGTGTACTGTTGGAAGCCCCTGGACATGGTAAGTGGTTTTGCAACTTTCTTTCTATTCTCAGTACCATGCAAGTAAATGAAGTCACCACACTGTGCTCTTGCCTGAACTATCTATGCTTTGTCATGTGTGTTTCAGCTTTATATAGGAAAGTTCTGCAGGTGAGGGCTCCTAGTGCTACTGTGGTTTTTACATTGGGTTGGTTTTGGTGCGTTGTTCTAGCAGATGTTACGTACTAATCAGAAACGTCAGTTTGGACTGAGAAAAGATGCGGCCTTGGAAGCACTGTGAGCCTGTGGGAGAAAGCCCTGGCAATTGTGGTTTTGCTTGGAGTATGTTCTCTGTTCCACGTGGCAAGTGGGAGAAAAGCCCAAAACAACTAGGGATCTGCGTTATCTTTTTTTTTTTTTTTTTTAAAATTGTGTTATTGTGCCCATGCTGGAGACATTAGTTTTTAGTGAGGGTTTTCTGTACCTTAGTTTGACTTTGAAGTACAAGATGCAGGGCAAGAAGTCACTTGCAAGCTTGGCAGCCAGTATATGCTGAAAGAAGATGCAAGTGATCTGCCCAGGTGCTCGTGCCGGGGCAGCCTGAGTGCCAATGGCAGAAGCTGGCCATATGCCAGCGTTGGAACTAGGAGGTGATGGTTAGGCGCTGTAACTGCTGGCTGCAACCTCACACACTGGTGAACAGATTGGCGAGGCATAGAGAGGCTGGAGGGGACCGACGTGCCTACCTATAGGCGAAACTGAAACGCATTCACATGAACATTGCCTGGTTTATTTTCCCCAAACAGAAATGGTGCGAGATTGACCCAGAGGTAATTTTTGTCCTATTAATAAAATTTCCCAAATTAAACAAATGTAATTTAAGTAGTTTTGATAGATATTTTTCATTAGAACAACCCCTTTAAGCCTGGGATAACCTGTGCACAGGTTTCAGCTGTGAATGCTTGAGTGTAGCAGTCTTTTTGTGGGGCATTGCTCTCAAAACCATCCTTTTGAATTCTAATTTAAGTTTTCCTACAATTTCCTATGAAATACTGGATGGTAATACTTGCATAGCTTTCAAAAAAATTAGAAATTCTTGTCATTCTTCAAATCAGCATCAGTTTATTTTTGTAAGGTACAAATACAGCTGGTTGAAAAATGGAAACATTTAAAAAATCAGAATTGTTTCATTTAAAAAATTCAAAGCTGGTTGATGTTTCTTTGGATAATTCTTAGTTAATTAAAATATTCTGGTTTTGTAAGTACAAATATAAATTCACAACATTATCAAGTATTTCAAGAAGTGATTGGTTCCAAAGGAAAAACTTTAGGAATAATTTCACTAATTAATCCTAGTATTCATTAATTAGTCCTAGTATAATACTAAAGTATACTGAAGTAAAGTAACTTTTTGAAACAAAGGCCCATGTTAATTGGATGTATTCAAAGTAAATATGAAAGTGACCATGACAGTTTTGCAGTAGAGACACGTGAGGCTGGGATACTGAAAGATTTTTAATATTTTAGATATGGAAATAAGTCATTTGGGGAGTTTTGTGATTAAATATTCTCAGGTATTTTCTTTCTTTGAAAATCAAATAAAATACAAAAAGCTGATCTTTTATGTGCTGGTTCTAATATGTTAACTGTGCAAGGGAAATTTTAAAGATAAAAGTGGGGGGAGGGCTATGCTGGCACCTCCTTGCTTGCTCTTGACAGCATTTTCTTCTGGTATGTATAAATGTCTTTGCTAGTCTTTCAAACATAATTATTTGGTCAGCTGTGAACCAGTGGTGTTTCAGGAATCAAGCAGAATTTGAGGAGCTCTCTAATTATCTGCTGAAATTTGAAGTCCTGCCCAGTTAGTCATCACTATCAAAGGGGTAGGAGAATCTCCAAGTTATTGGAAAGTTAGCAGTAACGCATTGGCTGGCTCCAGGAAAGGGCAGCTGAACAGCTTCCCACTGGCACTCATCATGTCGCGGCTGGCAGCAGAGCTTAGCAATGAGGATGACAGAACCTTCTGTGGAGCTGGCAGCTGCACACGTGTATGCCCACGCACACCGCTGTGCACAGGGCAAACCTCGGCTGTGGATGCCTGCTGCAGGCAGGTGCTTGAGCTGTGCAGAAATCCAACTCTACCAGCATGTTCAGAAGCTGATCGGCAGCGTGCAGAGAAAGCAGTGAAAGGTAACCACCGGGTGGCACTGCTATAATGACAGGACTTGTCACTACTCGGAAGTGCTTACACAATTTTTCACATAGCAAGAGTTCAAAATAATTAGTAAAGTGCAAGTCACAATTGACTTAAGGCAGAGTTATTATATAGCAATCAAATTTTGTTTCATCTAGGTTTAGATTTTTTTCAGAAAGGGAAGTATTTTTTTTTGTCCCAATCCTGCACAAATCTATTTATATGTTTATATTTATTACAGAGCTACTAGGCTAATTGGTTACTGGTTTTGAGACTCGTCACTAGTATAAAATTAAGGCTGTGCAGACGCACATGCGGTATTAGGGAGACATTTTTTTATTGGGAGGAACTTCTTGTAGTGTTTTCTCTGTATGGAAGTGCTAGAACTCAGTTAAAACATTTAACGAGTTATTTTGGTGTTATCTCATTACCTGCAGTCTTCTTGTTTTATGCTTAAAAAGTCTTTAACAGAATTATAGGTAACGTTTATAGCAGGGCAAAGTGAGTCCTATGTGCAGAAGTCACTGTAAATTGGCAGACAAGATAGAATTTGTTCACCTTTGATAACTCATTTGTGCGTTCATGATGTGCTGTGTAATTGCTGATCGTGCTGAGGGATTTCCAGAAATTCAAAGGGCTATGGACTGGGATAAGAGTTGCTCAAAAGAGGTTCAAAAGGCATTATAGTGTTATGGGTCTGGTGTTCAGCATCAAAAGAAGGGTCTGTTTAGCAGAATGACCTGCTCACGGTGGCAATCCTGTTTTCTGGCGAAGATTTTGCACAGTTGTGCTGTAATATTCTGTGGGACTTGGTGCTGGAAATATATTAAAAGTACAACAGCATTTGCAAAAATGAAACCACATCCATGTATGCGTGTATAAATGTTACATGATAACAAGAAGGTTATCTACTGCTTTATATAATACACTTCAAATAATATAGTGCTAGCTACTGTCCCTTATTACCTTTCAATGCTAACCATTGTATGGTTGTGTGAGTTGCACTTTCTTAAGTACGTATTAATTCTTAATGCATATTTAGTAAATATTAAATATTAAATCAATTTGTTAAATTATGAGACCAGCCAAAAATAAGGCTTAAGTTCAAGTGAGAGTCTTAAAAAAATTGAGATCAATCGTTAGAAAATGAGGACAGTTTGATTGCTGCAACAATCAACCACATAAAAGTTTGTTTCAAGCTTAAGAAAAAAGCCCAGCCCACAAACACAAAGCATTGGTATATGGAACTTGGATATGTATAGTATTCACTTATTGTCTTTAGATGTTCCTGTTCTTTTAGAGCTTTGGGCAATCCTTTCACTGTAGGCTGTTCATCAGCTTAGTAGCATTGCTCTCCTTTGGCAGGCTGTGAAAGTGATAGTTTAATTGGTTAGGTCAGTAGCTTTTTTGTATTCCTGTAGAAACTGTCCTCATGCTGAAGAGAAATTTGGGGAAGTTTTCTTCCCTTGCTCTTTGCTAAGTTGTCCTTGACAGATAAAGTCATGCTAAAGGAGAGTATGACAAAAACATTTGTGAAGACAAGGTATTTTCAAACATCCTTCAATAAAGAGACCTCTGTGACCTGTTAAGATTCTCCCACCCCATGCTTCTTGTGTCTGCTCCAATCCTACATATTTTCTACTATATAAGCTGAAAATTGTATTACTCTATCCTGTCAGTTTATGACGGTTATATAGTTCAGCAATGCAGCTTTTCCAGCAAGGTAGAAGTTTGCTCGAAGTTACTGCAGTCAGCTGGGGTGTAGATGTACAAAGCCCTAGGTTCTGTAGGCTAACTCCTCTTGAAACTCTCTTACTGTTGCCTAAATGCCCAGACACATACTTCAGTTTGAAAGTGGAATACAGACTTCGGTGTGCGTTCGCTTTCCTCATAAAGAGTCAGCACCAAGTACCTAAAGCTGTGAAGATACGTAGCCTCATTGACTGCATGTTAATTTTCCTTTTTAGATATGAATTAGTGGTGGGAATAAGGTTTTCTTGGAACGTTTGAAGACATGTCTTTTTTTTTTTTCTTTTTTCTTTTTAATGCATCCAAGATGATACTCATAAGATAGGACAACAAAATACTCAGCTTCTATGATTAAAATATGCCTCATGAACAGTCTAAGGTAGATTTGATTTCTTGATAACTTCCCTCTTTCCTGCAATCATAAGGTGAAAAGCATGATTGATTTTTGTCAAATGGCAATGTATATGACACCAAGGCATGCAAATAAAACTTCTTTGCCGTATAGTCAGACACCAGCTTTAGTACAGTCTCCATGCTCTTCCAACCTGCAACAAAATCCATAAAACCAAGTTCTGTTAACAGTGAGCAGACTGAATTTAATTAATAAATCAGGTTACAAGAAAAAAAGAATTTGATCCAAGATTAGACACCTGCCTGATTTTCTGACTACTTTAGTTTTCAAGCCAGTGGTCACACTTTCTTTTCTGATCCTTTTCGTGCCTTATCAGCCACATACATATTTAATGAAAACTATTAAATCCAATTGATGAATGTTTCATGAGTACAGGAAATTCACTGAATATATAACATATTTCAAGTGTCTAATTGCTGCTGAGTATTCTGTATCTGTCCAGGTTAAATATACCCACCACACTGAGCACTAATATACTGATACAGTAATATTAATAACCTGAATACTCTGAATCCTGTATAAAACATGCCCCAACAGTCCACTGGTTTTGAGGGATACCTGCTGAACAGAAGAAAAGCACCAGACCTATTACTAGTTAAATGGCAGATCTGCACTGGTGGTATTTTTTGGTTGTCTTTGTTATGAGTTTTGGTTAAAAGGCAGTGTTTGGTCAGGATACCTTCATTGCTGTGTTAGCAGTCAAGTGTTACTCCACAAATTGCTGATTTGTAAGGAGTCAACTAAAATTATGAAGCTTTGTGTATTTTTTACTTTAAGTATCACATAGTTTAGTTTTTGCTTGATAAGATGACAACCCAAATGACTTTAGTAATATCCTGGAAAGAGGATATTTAATACATTAAATGCTGTACCCAGTGTTTTGAGAAATTGGGAGGCAAATGGGAGACCCTTATAATGACCTTGTTCTGAGAATCACTTCCAGAAATTTCAAGCCTCTACTAAGTATACTAACTGCTGAAACACTGTCATGAAGGAATCTACATTTTAATTAGAATATACATCCTTTTTTGCATCTACTTTTTCTTCTGTATCTTTCCAAATTGTTTGTCTGTGGTTCTTTCTCCTGGATACCAAAGATTATTTAGAATTAGATTTTGATTCTTGAAGCATGTGTCACTTTGTTACTCTTATTTTCTAGTAGAAGATTTGCAGATTTTCTGAGTTGTAAGTTTCGTTTCTGAGGTTCCTGGGAGAAAAAAATAAATCACTTTTGGAATGAATTATAGTAAGATCTTAAAGTAATTTAAAATGAAGGCTAATTACACTCCATCCCTCTACACGTTGCTTGACAGGATATTTAAATAAACAACATATTTGGTAATGATCTACGTGGCATGTGCAGTCCAGTATCCATAAGTCACTGGGTATTATATACCATCTTGGGTCCCTTTACATATGCTCCTTTACCAGGAACAGCCCTAATAATATCCTGAAAAGTTATTTGCACAAAACTGTAATGGATTCTAAGTTTTGAATGTCTGTGAACTGCAAGAGCAAGCTTACCCAATTAATGAACATGTGTGCTTATAGTTAATAAATCTAAGGGGAAAAAAAAAAAACCAACCAGTGATACAAAGGCAATCCCTTACCACTTCCCACGAGGAGACTGATGCCCAGCCAGCCTCTGAGCAACAGTTACCTTGGAAAGTCTACCTCCCATTTTTTATTGCTGAGCATGACATTATATGGCACAGAATATCCCTCTGGTCAATCCAGGTCAGCTGTCCCGGCAGTACTCCCTTCCAACCATTTGCCCACCCCAGCCTGCTTGCTGCAGGGAGCAGAGTGAGGAACAGAGAAGTCTTGACACTGCGCCAGCACTGCTCAGCAATAGGTAAAACAGTGGTGTCTTACCAACACTGTTTTAGTCAATACTGTAAAACACAGCACCATAGGGGCTGCTATGAAGAAAGTTAACTCCATCCCGGCCAGACTCAGTACAACTCTGTAGGGCAGGGGATGCGTTTCTATTCTGTGTTCAGAGTGCTAGCATGATATGCTCTTGGTCTTGGGCAAGGACTGGCGGTTCCTGTGTAGGACTACTGAGTGACATTGCATTGGTAGAGAAGTGCTTTTTCAGAGTCAGTGGAAGAACCTGTGGAACTGGGGTGGTTCTGGCGAAAGTGCAAACCTGGGAACTGTCAGATACTGGAATAGGGTATACTGAAGTTAGGTGCCTGCTCTTCCAGCCTATTAGGGAATAAAGGGGGTTTTCGGATGTTGCTTTTGAATGCAAGTATCTAAACTCCATGTATGTCCTGTTTCGGAGATGGACTTCAATCAGTGATAGCTCGTGGCAGTACTGTACCAAACAAAACATTTAGTCTAAACCCCTCAAAAATGCAAAAGAAATGACAATACATCAACCAAATTTCTGAAAATTGCTACTGCAAGCATTAGTATAACACTGTAACATGAGTAAGTTCTATTGTGTTGTTGATAAATAATTATTATTATTGTTATTATTTCCTTCAGAACAGAGAAAAGGCCTTTTTTTCTGCAAGTTAGGTGCCAGTTATAGTTTTCTCCATTTGAACTGAGTTTCTCAGTAAGATTTCACCTGAGAAATTCAGACTATGCCATTGTAACCCACCTCTCTTTTATCGCAGTTTTTTTTAATAATCTAGGAATTTATAAAAATCTCCATGATCTCTTTAAGAATTAATGTTTGGGACATACATACCCTGGAAGCCGTAAAAAAAGTTACTGAAGTCCACATAAAAGCTTTAGCACTGGTTCAGTAAATAAACACAGATGTAACATAATGGAAACATAAATTTTGCATGTGAAAGCCAAAACACATTATCATCTGCTTATCACCAACTATAAATGGATAAAGTACATAAATATAAGCCTCAGTGCTTGGTTGCTAAAGGGGATGAATTCTTGCTCAAAGCAAGAGAAGGAACTACAGAGATTTGAATAGCAAAATACTGCTGGCAAGAGATGCCATTAATACTATTCTGGTGATAAAAAAGATGAGATGATAAAAATTATATGCATTTCTGTTGAAACACATCTGTTTAATAAAACAGATATTCTGATGTACAACAGAAGACTTTCCTTGTCTTGCATTAGCCTGCAAAGCCCAAAGGATGTGAAGAAAGCCAAAACAAAAATAACTACATCCCTATAATTGTCCTGCACTTGGGCCCCAACAACCCCATGCAACGCTACAGGCTTGGGGGTGAGTGGCTGGAAAGCTGCTTGGCAGAGAGGGATCTGGGGGTGTTGGTCGACAGCCGACTGAATATGAGCCAGCAGTGTGCCCAGGTGGTCAGGAAGGCCAACGGCATCCTGGCTTGTATCAGGAATAGTGTGACCAGCAGGACCAGGGAAGTCATCCTTCCCCTGTACTCGGCACTGGTGAGGCCGCACCTTGAGTACTGTGTTCAGTTTTGGGCCC
>VYZW01056998.1:62509-93029 GCA_013401315.1 Balaeniceps rex | reverse complement strand
TAGACGAGGTGCTTAGGGACATGGTTTAGTAGTGGACAGGTACGGTTAGACTTGATGATCTTAAAGGTCTTTTCCAACCAAACAATTCTATGATTCTATGATAATTCTTACCAAAATTAAAACAAAATAAGACCCTTCCTGCATTTATTAAACCCTATAGAGCAGAAAATCTCTCAGCAGGTTTATTACAAAGGATGTTTTCAAGAGATAACCAGCCTTTATTGCAACTGTTTAATTATGTTCAAAGCAAATTTATGCTGTGTTTGTTCCAGACTATGGCTCCTATCTCAGTTTGTGCGAACTTTGGGTAATATGACTTGTGTAATATTATCAGTTTAGTACTGGCATAAAGCTACTAGTAATGTTGCTACTGGCACATCTTTGAAACATTGACCCTTTTGCTGAGAAAAAGGAATGTTACCTCCAAGTAAAACAAAAATTAAGGTAACTGAGTATCTCTAAGGTACAGGTCAAAATATGAAAATGAGAATTCTGGAAAAAAAAATTATTAGCCCAGGTCCTAATACTTGCGAGAAATTATATAAGGAAAGTAGGGGGGGGTTGTACCTGCAAGTATCAAATGCATGTAATTTCCCACTGAAATTGGTGATCATTTTTATATTTCATGCAACTCATGTATGAAGATAAAAGCATCCTTATGTTTATGCCATGTTTTATGTGTGCTGTAAGACCATGTTGTACCATCACATGATATTGCTTTCTTTAAAGACTTTATTTTTTCCCGGCATATGGTGAGAATTGATCAGAATATGTGCTGATTGATCAGGAATTTAATTGACGCTGCCTCATATTGTTCTTTAAACTATGTGATCCAGACTAGGACTATAATTGACTTCTTACTGTCTGTAACAATCAGTAGCAAATATGCAAACCAAGCAGTCTTAAGTGTTGCGGCAGAAAATCCAATTCAAGTAAAAACATTACCAAGATTTCAACTGCTACAATTTGACCTGTTGCAGCAGAACAGAATCCAGATCAATGGCTTAGACATCGATCATGTAACAAGTGTATTTTTAAATACAGTTTTTGGTGAGAGTATCTTAGGATGGCTAAGTAAGTCAGTGAGTAATTGCTCTTAATGCTTTTCTTTTTAATTCAGTTCCTTATGAGGTGTTGCTTGTATGGCGAGGTGCCTGGGTGCTCTCAGTTAGAGCAGCTGCCACCTCTGGAGAAAGCCATTTGTGCTAGAAGTGTGCATGCAAAGAGCTTATTCACAGGTGTAAAACTTGCTTCTGCTGATTATCTAGATGGTTGCTAGGCTTCTCTTTACTTTAGGCTTTGTAAAACTTTAATCACACAGCAAATACGGAAGGAAGGAAAGGAAATGAGGAGAAATAAATATGTGCTTAGTATATTTCCATTCTGAACTCACAGGAATCAGCAAAGACCTTCACTGCGACACATGTGCCCCAGAGATGTGTCATCCTGCGCAGATGTTTAGGCAGGGTAGGATCAAAGGAGCAGTGCCTGGAACAGCAGCAGATCTCTGTATGAGTGTTGTGCACAAAGTGATGTACCTGAGGGGCTGGATAGATTTCTTATATGAAATGCTCTATCTGAATGTACGATGCAATTGCAATAAATCTGAGTCTGTGCCTTTGCTGCTGTAGGAACTGTATCATGTAGCCCTTATCGTAAACCTGTCATGTTCTGTATTAAAAATAGGGGGTTTACTGCCACTAAGATTATTTATGATAGTTTGGTCTGATTAGTCTTCTTTTAATTTCTGGCTACTTTTCCCCACTTGTTCCTGTGCAAACAATGCCAGTTACTGCAAAAAGTTTTTTCCCTGTTTAGTGTTTATACGCTTAATTTATTTTTGGAAGGTAGCTATATCCTTTTACCCTCCCTTTTGTTAGACTGCATGCCTTTGCATCTCTTCCAGTTTGAATTCATTGTCCTTGAACAACGTGGTTATCCAGAATTTCTTTACTTGTTCATCATGGTAATTTAGTCTCAAATAACTGAAAACTGAAGCTAACATGTCTGTACAAGAGAGAAATTATTGACACATTTCTGTTGTTTGGCTGCTTTATATAATAACTAACCTAGGTAAGTGAGCTGCTTTGTGTAATTTCTGTATTCTGTGTATTTATCGTATTAGCTGTAACTGGTTAATTTCTACAGTATGCACCTTCACACTTCACTAAAACCATGGAAGAAGATGGTTTGATACCAATGACTATGGACCAAAGTCTGATCTCATACCAGGCTAATAGTATGGCTAAGACTAGAATCTGGCATTATAGGAAAAGAATAATGCTTCAGTAAAACGTGGTGGTCCATAGTTTTTCCAGAGTAATTGAAAAATGTACTTGCATTGTGAGTTTCTCTTTTTCCCTTGGAGTCACTTCAAATACTGGATGCCAAAGTGTCTAAACAAAAACTAAAGGGAAATTGCTATTTCTTAGGTTTGAGAAGACACGCTGTCCTTTGTCTCACTGGGTTCAACAAGAGGAGGTTCAAAGTCCTGCACCTGGGAAGGAAGAACCCTATGCACCAGTACATGCTGGGGGCCGCCCAACTGGAAAGCATCTTTGCAGAAAAAGACCTGGGGGTCCTGGTGGACACCAAGTCAAACATGAATCAGGAATGTGCCCTTGTGCAAAGGCAGCTAATGGTGTCCTGGGCTGCATTAGATGAAGTATTGTTAGCAGGTCGAGGGAGGGGATCCTTCCCCTCTACTCAGCACTGATAAGGCCACACCTGGAGTGCTGAGTCCAGTTCTGGGCTCCCCAGTACAAGAGGGCCATGGACATACTGGAGAGAGTCCAGCCAAGGGCCATGAAGATTATTGGTGGCCTGGAGCATCTCTCCCATGAGGAAAGGCTGAGAGAGCTGGGACTGTTCAGCCTGGAGAAGAGAAGGCTCAGGGGGATCTCATCCATGTGTACAAATACCTGGAGGGAGGGTGCAAAGAGGACAGAGCCAGGCTCTTTTCAGTGATGCCTGGTGACAGGACCAGAGGCAATGGGCACACTCTGAAACACAGGAGGGTCCACCTGAACGTGGTACGGTTAGAGCCATATCTGCAGTCCTGACAGGAGCTACGACACGAGCCATCCATGCACTGTATAGGTAACTTGGATATAATTTGCTTCAGTTTCCATACTAACATTGTTAGTGCTGCCTGGTAGTGGTGCTGGGTAAACAAGGGAATTTTTTCTGTCTCTGGGAGATGTTTTTCTTCCAGTTCACTTGGAGCATGAAACCTGTGTTTCCAGCCAGGCTTGCCAAGTTGTGTATTTCATAATAGGCATGGCAAAGGGAATCTGCTGACTGTTCTACAGGGGAAAAATGTGTTATATACAAATAAAATGTAAACAATGCTACTGAGAGCTGTACTCATTGTAGCGGGCAGTTCCAAGGATTTCCATTGTAAAATAGATGAGGTGGCTGTTTCTGTGGTACTGTTCTATAAATAATTTTTGTGAAACAGAGATATCTGTGAAACAGAGATACTGTGTACACATGTAATTATTGACTTCTTGCATATGACTTGGGTGCCCCAAGCAGGCTTTTCTTCTGTAGGATACTCTAAAATGAATTTATGAGAACTAGGAGCTTTCACAAACAGAGGTACTCGAGGCAGAGTTTTGAGAACGTCTTGAGTCTGATGTTGTGAGCAGTCCCTAGCTCTAAAGGCAGAGCAGGAGGAATGGGGGATAGAGGTGCTAGAAGTTCATATTAAGAAAGAAAGGACAGGGTCAAGCAGCAGTGCTAATTATGAGGCATGGGAGGGGTGTCAACACCAAAAGAGTTGGAGGATAACTTTAAGTTTTCTCAACCAGATATTGCTTCTGACATGTGATTTTGCTGTGGAAGGGTGTTTTCTACACATGCATGTGGATATAAACAACTTGCATTCTGGCTCTGTGCACAGTATACTCATAGCCAGGCATGTTTCCAAATCTGACAATGAAGTAACTAAATTGTTCCAGCCAGTGTTTCTATCACAATGTATGATGGTGCAAAATTAAGACATGCTTTCCACAAACTTAAATATAGATATACACAATACAATATGTATGTAATATACATGCTTTTATATAAAAATATATCCATGCTGCACTTCAACAAAGTCCCTACTGGCTGCTCAGAGTCAACATAGTTATGGTAAATTATTTGCCAATCCAAAAAGGCTTTTTTTTTTTTTCTTTAATAACCTATTGGTTTATAAAGCATGACAAAAATTAGCAGGTTGATTATTTGATCTAGGATTTCCAAGCCTCTAGGAGGAAATCATCATTTCATCTCTACATGTGCACAGAGAAATTCAGATGCCCTGACTTGTTTCATGGAAGGAATCTGTTTCCTTTCTTCAGTGGGCAGAGGTATTACTTGCTCTCTCCTATCACCCTCCAGTTTCAGGGAAGAATACTATGCATAGGGAGCAGTAGTTTTAAAGTCCTAGACTGTGCTAAAGGGATTGGAAATTCAGTAACAAGATTGCTAGATGATCTCCAGAACACCAAACTATCGTTGAGCAATCTGCAGTACTCTAGTCATTAAGTTGTGGCTGAGCAACAGATTCCCTGAGAAGAGACTGACAATTTGCAGTGTTGCTGTAGAACAGGCACCCGATGTGATGGGTATTGTCTGCAGTGACTTTTGTTTTTTTTTTCCCCAGTCTCACCCATAACTGCAGGCTCCTGATGGTCCCTGTGGGAGCCATGGCAGAAGTCTTTCTGGAGAAATACTGTTTGAATGCTCCACTGTCCAATCTATTGAATCTTTTGCCACTTATCAGTAATCCATGAACTAGAAATTAAACATTGGAGAGAGGCTGTAGTGGGTTGACCCTGGCTGGATGCCAAGTGCCCACCAAAGCTGCTCTATTACTCCCCTTCTCAACTGGATAGGGGAGAGAAAATACAATGAAAAGCTTGTGGGTCGAGATAAGGACAGGGAGATCACTCAGCAATTATCTTCACGGGCAAAACAGACTCAACTTGGGGAAAATCAGTTTAATTTATTACCACTCAAATCAGAGTAGGATAATGAGAAATAAAAACTAAATCTTAAAACACCTTCTCCCCACCCCTCCCTTCTTCCCGGGCTCAACTTCATTCCCGATTTTCTCTCCCTTCTCCCACCCAAGCAGCGCAGGGGGACGGGGAATGGGGGCTGCGGTCAGTTCATCACACGTTGTCTCTGCCGCTCCTTCCTCCTCAGGGGGAG
Source organism: Balaeniceps rex (assembly GCA_013401315.1). Lineage (NCBI taxonomy): Eukaryota > Metazoa > Chordata > Aves > Pelecaniformes > Balaenicipitidae > Balaeniceps > Balaeniceps rex. The sequence continues at coordinate 87,827 of VYZW01056998.1, read as the reverse complement.
GACTCCTCACACTCTTCCCCTGCTCCAGCATGGGGTCCCTCCCACAGGCTGCAGTTCTTCACAAACTGCTCCAGCGTGGGTCCCTTCCACAGGGTGCAGTCCTTCAGGAACAGGCTGCTCCAGCATGGGTCCCCTACGGGGTCACAAGTCCTGCCAGCAAACCTGCTCCAGCGTGGGCTCCTCTCTCTCCACAGGTCCTGCCAGGAGCCTGCTCCGGCACGGGCTTCCCACGGGAAGCGGTGGTTACTGTGTGCCGATGCCGGATGCTGAGGAGCACGGCGAGTGTTGAGCGGAGGAGCTGGATAGCGGCGGGGAGATGCCAATGGGCAGCAGCTGCGCTCTGCAGGCAGCAGGCAGAAGTCCTCCGGGGAGGCTTTTATTGGTGGCTCTGCCGGAAAGGCACAGAGAGCTCTGCGAGATTTTTGTCCTCCGGTTGCTTCCGGCAGGTGTGGAGGGAGGAGATTTGCTCCTCAGGGTCCCCTTGTTGCCAAGGGGTTGCATTTGACCTGGCAGCGGTTCACGCCAAGGTGTTTGCGAAAGGATTAAATATTTAAAAAAAGAAAAAAAAGGCAGTGAAAACATGGTGTGGTGGACAAACACGCATGCCCTTTTGGGGTGAAACTGAGCTGTCTGTGGCATTGCAGCTATTTTCAGCTGGGTAGTAAGGGGAGAATGTGTCAGGAAGGGGGGCTTTTCCAAGGCCACATTTGTTTCCCTCGTGTGTAAGCAGGTTTGCGAGGGGCTTCGCTGCCCCGGGCTCTCCTGGTTGCCACAGAGCTGTTTCTGCTGAGGCGTCGGGCGAGGTGATTTTTAGGAGATTGGATGAGCGAGACCTTGTTGGAGGACCAGGCAAAGATGAGCCCCCCTGTGTGTGACCTTCAGGTTTGGGAACTGCTTCTGCACTTGGGAAGACATCAGCCCCAGGTTTATGTGTTCAGGGGACTGCCTGGAGAGGTCTGTGTGGGTGCTGGCTACCACATGTCCCAGCCCTGTTTCATGGGGCGAGGGGGAAGGTCAGCAGCAGCAGCACTTGATGTTGGCAGGCCAAACCCCGATCTCCCAGATCCCCGGAACCTGTCTCCAGCTTCACCAATGCAGACCGGCAGCACATCTGGCTGACCTCCTGGCTGGGACATGGTGGCCCTGTGGTGTGAGAGTGGCTCCAGCCACGCGGACGTGCTGCTGGGCAGCCTGTTCCCCAGCCCAAGCCAACCTCTGGGTGATGATGGCCAGGTGCTGCTGTGCTCCTGTCATGGAGGTGAGAAGTAGCAGCAGTGGAGGGGGCAAAGGCAGTTGTTTGCTGCTGAGACAAGGGCTGTAGTGGAGCAGCCCGTGGTATGAGGAGGAGCTCCTCCTGCCCCATGGGACCTCCGTTGATTGAGCGCACTGCATGGGATGAGTTTGGCCAAAACCCTTTATTGGTAAAAGTGTTTTCTTGGGAGAGACATCCTTCCGGGATCGGCCAGGAGCGGAAGTGCTGGCAGCAGCACCAGCATCGGCAAGTTCCTTGTTCTCGTCTCCTTGCACCCCACAAGGTGAGGTGCTGGGCCCTTCGCTCGGCCTGCTGTGGCTGTGTCCTTCAAAAGAGCAGGACACTGCGAATACTGAAAAGTGGAAAGGAAGGGAGGGTTACAGGTGCTGTGGCTGCGGGTGTTCAGAAGCAGGCAGCAGGGCAGACAGGTGTGCCTGAGGACCGGCCACCGCCTTTCTCATCCAGCCTCTTCCTAACTCAGCTGCATGAGACATGCAGCAACTGGGCAGCCTTCAAAACCCTGCAGGAGCTCAGGCACCTTGTCGCTCCCCAGAGCTCTTGTGCTGCGGCTCTAAGAGATGTTCTTCCTTCCTTTGGCTTTTATTCTGTCGTCACCAAGGGTGCCCCTCACTCCTCATTCTCCTTTGCCTGTCCTGTGCTTTCAAACAGTGCTCTGAGATGTGGTGTCTGAGGGTCTGTGCTGGCTTCAGTGCAGTGCTGGGGCCGTGGGATCTCTGCTGAGCTGAACTGTGAGCAGGAGGGTTCCCTGTGCTGAGCTCAGGCTCTTCCCTCTGGGTTACCATAGATCCTCCTGACACACAGTTCTGGTCCCTGCTTCCTCAAAAGGCACAGGTGCTTTTTGAGAGGGCAGTATTGCCTGCTCTGCCTGCCTGAGTGTTTGGGCTGTTTGAATTTTAGGTGGAGGTGGCGTCTGCTGTACCTCGCTCCTGCTAGTCAGGGTCTCACCTTTTTCCTGCACGTAACAACTGAAATCCCTCGTTCACTTTAGCGATCGGCAGTGTGTGTGTGATCAACAAGTCTGAGTTGATTTTCTTCTCCAAATAGCTGGAAACTAATTTGGGGATAGAATCTCTCATCTTCCAACCTAGAAACAGGAGAAAGCACCTGCAGTGAATAATCAGAGAAATGCTGTTTTGGTAAGGTAATGTTTGTAGAGTTTGCTGGTGCCAACAGTGTAGCAGCTCTCCTCTGCGCAGAATATCAGAGCTGACCAGGGCTTGTCCCCTCTACCAGGCTGTGCTGACCTGTAAAATATACTTGAGGCTGTGCCTTTGTAAAGTGCGGTAGCTACTCCTTGGAATGCATCAGAATTAATAGGATGAGGCTAAAAATGTGAGAGGGTCCCTTCTTTGAGCAGGGAGTATAGCTGGAGGGAGTGAGAAGATCCTTGAGCTGCAACAGCCCCTCCTCTGGCATAAGACAGAAGCACTTACACTGCAGTGAGATGCAAGCTGAGATGTGTGACAGAGGGGCGGGGATGAGAGAAAGTGAGGGAGTGGGAGAGGGAAGAAGAGTCTTGTAGTGGAAGGAGAGAGCAAGGTGCAAGAGGAAGGTGTTAGTGGGGCAACAAGGAATTGCTTTCATGGGACATTTATGATCTTCCCACGCATCCTGTAGGGTCAGGACTGAGTGACTGGTACTGTTGCCTTTATCGTGTGAGAAATTTTCCTCTCCTTGGGAAAAGCTTGTTCACCAAGGGCAAATCAAGCCTGAGTAACCTAGCAGCCTTCTACGATGGAGTCATTGCATCAGCGGACAAGGGAAGAGCTGTAGATGTCATCTGCCTGGACTTATGTAAGGCCTTTGATATGGTCCCCCACAACATTCTTGCCGCTGATTTGGAGAGATATGGGTTTGACGGGCGGACTGTTAGGTGGATAAGGAATTGGCTGGATGGCCCCATCCAAAGAGTCAATGGCTCAATGTCCAAGTGGAAACTAGTAAGGAGTGGTGTTCCTCAGGGGTCTGTACTGGGACCAATGCTGTTTAATATCTTCATCAGTGACATAGACAGTGGGATTGAGTGCACCCTCAGCACGTTTGCAGATGACACCAAACCGAGTGGTGCAGTTGAGGGAAGGGATGCCATCCAGAGGGACCTTGGCAGGCTTGAGGAGTAGTGGGCCCATGGGAAGTTCATGAAGTTCAACAAGGCCAAGTGCAAGGTTCTGCACATGGGTTGGGGCAATCCCTGGTATCAGTACAGAGTGGGGGATGAATGGATTAGGAGCAGCCCTGCAGAGAAGGACTTGGGGATACTAGTGGGTGAAAAACTGGACGTGAGCTGGCAATGTGCACTTGCAGCCCCAAGAGCCAACCGTACCCTGGGCTGCAGAAAAAGAAGCATGGCCAGCAGGTTGAAGGAGGTGATTCTCCCCTTCTACTCCACTCTTGTGAGACCCCCACCTGGAGTACTGTGTCCAGTGCTGGGGCCCCCAACACCAGAAAGACATGAACCTCTTAGAGTGGGTCCAGAGGATGGCCATGAAAATGGTCAAAGGGCTGACACCTCTGCTACGAAGAAAGGCTGAGAGAGTTGGGATTGTTTAGCCTGGAGAAACGTAGGCTCCGGGGAGACCTTATTGCGGCCTTTCAATGCTTAAAGCAGGCTTATAAGAAAGACTGAGAGAGACATTTTACAAAGACTTCTGGTGATGGGGCAAGGGGCAGTGTTTTTAAACTGACAGAGGGTAGATTTGGATTGGACACAAGGAGGAAATTTTTTACGATGAGGGTGGTGAGACACTGGAACACATTGCCTGGGGAAGTTGTGGATGTGCTATCGTTGTTCAGTGTTCAAGGTCAGGTTGGACAAGGCTTTGAGCAACGGGTTCTAGTGCAAGATGTCCCTGTACACAGCAGAGGGGTTTGACTAGAGGATCTTTGAAGGTCCCTTCCAACCCAAACCATTCTGTGATTCTATGATTTGGGAACTACCATGAAAGCAAAAGACGGAAATGTCTAAAATGTTTTCTTGAGTTTCATACCTCCGAGCAGAGTCCCCTTCCATGTACGCCCCCACAGCAGAAGCATAGGATCGATGGAAATCACTGAACCAGAAGCTGGTACCCCAACTATCACGCAGACGCCAGTGTTCATATTGCAGGAAGCCAGGGCAGCAGTCTGATGAGACAGGCAGGTGAATTAGAGAACGCACTGATGAGAAGAGCGTTCTTTCTGTGCAGTCATCTGCCCCTCCCTGGTAATCTGAAAACACGTGAACTTGGAGAGCTCAGTGCCTGTCCTGAGACTCGGACATCATTTTCTCCCAAAGCTGATAGATTGCCTTTCTGAGCAAAGATATGCTCAGCAGTGCAGGCAGCAGGCAAGGAACTGCCCACCAGGGTGAATTTTGCCCTGGTGGGAGCCTGTGAATGAGCTGGGAGGGAGGACGCATGCTGAAATGCCACTTACCATGGTATCCGCGTGCCCAATCACCTCAAAGGAGTAGTCCACACCGTGACCAGTCATCTCAGTGAGCACCTCCTGGATGGGCTTCTTGAAGTCCCGAGGACTGATGCAGTCGGTGGCTCCCAGCTCCTTGGCCTTGGCAAACTTGTCCTTGTTGATATCAACGGCAATGATGCGGGCAGCTCCAGCCGCCTTGCAGCCCATGACAACAGAGAGGCCAACTCCTCCAACGCCGAAGACGGCGCAGGTGGAGCCTGGTTTTACCTGCACAACGCGGGGCGCTGTGAGTCTCCAGCGCGAAGAGGAGGTTTCTGCTGCACAAGGGTGGTGAGGGTGCAAGGACAGCCGTGAGCTGCTTGTGCTCAACACACCGGAATACCAACCTTGGCGGTGTTGATGGCAGCCCCATAGCCTGTGGGAAATCCACAGCCAAGCAAGCAGACTTTGTCCAGAGGTGCAGCAGCATCTATCTTGGCTAGGGCATACTCTGGGATCACGGTGTATTCTGCAAAGGTGCTGACCCACAGGAAGTGGTGGATCGGCTTTCCTTTGCAAGTGAACCGGCTGGTCTTGTCAGGCAGCAGGTTTTGTGGTTCAGAGACACTGTTGGGAGGTGCATGCATTTGTTTTTCATCAAGTAAAGCACCTGTGGAGCTGTCAGACTTGTTGACAGACAGCTGACCACATTTAAGTGTAGGGGAAGAAGAAGGAAACTCACTGGCACTTGACGCAGTAGTTGGATTCGGGATTCAGGCAGAAGCTGCATTTCCCGCACTGTGGAAGGCAAAGGGGGATGACTTTGTCTCCTGCAACAAAGCAGATCCCTGTTGGTGCACGTCGCTCAGCAGGCCCTGAGCGTGCTGCCTGTTGGGGTGCCTCTGCTGAGCTTTTCAATGGCAGCATCCTGCCACGAACCCTCTGCTTTCTCTGTCAGGAGGAGATGCTCAGAGCCCCACTCGTGTGCATGGGGAACAGACCAGGAAAGTGTATGTGACGGTCCAGTGCAATGAGTGTGTGCTCAGGTTTTCAGCCACTGATGCAGGTGCAGGGGGGAATTTCTGAGCTCTGGGCAGCTACATCCACTTTGAGAGCTGACTCCTGGGCATGTGCTTGTGCTTGTGTCTTACCTGGTTTCACAGAGGTCACTCCTTCTCCAAGGCTTTCAACGATCCCAGCTCCTTCATGTCCTGGGATAACTGGGAAATCCACATTAGGAAAGCAGCCTTCCAAAACGTGGTCATCTGTGCGACAGATGCCTGTGGCCACTATCTGTTTGGAGAGGAAAGAGCAGATGAGCTTTAGGAATGGTCTGGCCTCTGTTTAACTCAGTTTGCAGAAGGATTTTTCACAGGGCTTCACTGGACAGTTAAGGCCTATTAGTGGACACAGATCCCTGACAGGTATATTCAAGGTATAACCACAAGAGCAATTCCCACAAGGCAGAAAAATATTGAAATGTGTTTTTACCTTGATACGGACTTCACCTGCCTTTGGAGGTGCAACCTCCACCTCCTCAACAGAGAGTGGCTTGCCCGCGGCCCAGGCAACAGCAGCTCTGCATCTGATAACCTGGAAGCAACAGAGGGGATTACGCTGTGTGGGAATGTTTGCCTTTGGCACACGGATGGGGACGGTCATCTCACAATCACCTAAAACAGAGCTGCGCAGTGCTGCACGCTGGAGCACACGCCGCTGGAGCTGCACAACTGTCCTGTGCTGTTTCCTGGGGGACTTGCTGGGTGGGGTGGGATGTGGTGGGAGAGCAGAAACACGGGAGTGCTCAGCTGTATGTGAAGCCAAGTGATGTTCAGTAAACAGTGGCGCAGTGTGAAGTGTGAAATGGAAAGATGAAGTGACCAGTCCGTAGAAGGTAAGGCTTGTATTTTCCCTGGGAGCATGGACCTGGAAAAACCCACCTGCCTTGTGGCTGTGGGAGAGGGCTCTGGAGGCAATGCCGGGGCAGCAGGGCCAAGCTGCTGCAGCCCCTGCTGGCGGAGGGGGGCGGGGAGGTTGTCCTGCCAACAGCGCTCCGTGCTGATGCCTTGCCCGGCCTTTGGCCAGTCTGTGCTAAGGGGAAGATGAAGATGGCTCTGGCCCCTCTGCTGTTTGCCACGTGAGTACCAAGTGAGTTCCAAGCTGATTTTTGGTAGGTGGCATGGAGAAGATCCCTGAAGGAAAGAGGCTCTGGTGTACTGGGCAGATTTGACAGCAACACGTGCGCTTCTGTATCTTCAGGCCAGAAGGATAGCACTTTTAGTACTGGTGGAAATGCCTGTTAAGAGCTTTGCTGTTGGTCTGGTAAGATACTGGGCTGAAGGGACCTCAAAGGGGTTAAGGAATGGTCCCTGTCTGCCTGGCAACAGGATAATTTTTTCGCTTGCCAAAGGGATGATTTGTCTGTGGCATCTCTCAAACCCCGAGCCAATTACCCCAGAGCTGGTTTGACATCAGCAAAATTCAGCTTGAAAGGGCTTTGCCAAGGAAAAGGTTGAATGCAAGAGATGAGTGGCTGCAAGATGGCACCTCTGAAGAGCTGTGTTTCCCTGCTGAAGTGGGAGCGCAGAGCGGGGCTGAGCAGGAGGGTGTTTGCGAGGGCAGTATGGTTCACTGTTTTCATTCCTGAGCTGCTGGGCAGGACAGGAGAGGAATGCACTACCTAACACAGATACCGACACGTGCAGTTGTGTGAAAGCAGAAGGTCATGTAATTCAAAGGGGTTGGTTTGGGTGGGTTACGGGAGTAAGGTCAGAGGAAAGAGGGCACACAGTAGAGGTGCGCAGGCTGAGCCATTTGCAGAATATTTCTGCAAGAGCCGGGCACCTCGGAAAGGAAGATGGGAAAGGAGTCGTCCTTACTTTTCCAGCAGTGGCCATGTGGTCTTAGCAGAGCGGTTGCTGTCACTGCAGCAGGCTGGAGGGAAGCCTGGTGTCGGGAACTGGCTCAGCCGTGGAGCTGGAGCACTCCTGGGCAGCCGCGGGCCGCAGCTGAAGGGGGAGGCAGGGAGCGTGGAGGGAGTCCTGTCGTGGGAACGTCGGCAGCAAGCGGGGAGTGGTGGTTACTGTGTGCTGATGCCGGACGCTGAGGAGCACGGTGAGTGTTGAGCGGAGGAGCTGGATAGCGGCGGGGAGATGCCAATGGGCAGCAGCTGTGCTCTGCAGGCAGCAGGCAGAAGTCCTCCGGGGAGGCTTTTATTGGTGGCTCTGCCGGAAAGGCACAGAGAGCTCTGCGAGATTTTTGTCCTCCGGTTGCTTCCGGCAGGTGTGGAGGGAGGAGATTTGCTCCTCAGGGTCCCCTTGTTGCCAAGGGGTTGCATTTGACCTGGCAGCGGTTCACGCCAAGGTGTTTGCGAAAGGATTAAATATTTAAAAAAAGAAAAAAAAGGCAGTGAAAACATGGTGTGGTGGACAAACACGCATGCCCTTTTGGGGTGAAACTGAGCTGTCTGTGGCATTGCAGCTATTTTCAGCTGGGTAGTAAGGGGAGAATATGTCAGGAAGGGGGACTTTTCCAAGGCCACATTTGTTTCCCTCGTGTGTAAGCAGGTTTGCGAGGGGCTTCGCTGCCCCGGGCTCTCCTGGTTGCCACAGAGCTGTTTCTGCTGAGGCGTCGGGCGAGGTGATTTTTAGGAGATTGGATGAGCGAGACCTTGTTGGAGGACCAGGCAAAGATGAGCCCCCCTGTGTGTGACCTTCAGGTTTGGGAACTGCTTCTGCACTTGGGAAGACATCAGCCCCAGGTTTATGTGTTCAGGGGACTGCCTGGAGAGGTCTGTGTGGGTGCTGGCTACCACATGTCCCAGCCCTGTTTCATGGGGCGAGGGGGAAGGTCAGCAGCAGCAGCACTTGATGTTGGCAGGCCAAACCCCCATCTCCCAGATCCCCGGAACCTGTCTCCAGCTTCACCAATGCAGACCAGCAGCACTACCGTGCCCTTACAGCTGGCTGACCTCCTGGCTGGGACATGGTGGCCCTGTGGTGTGAGAGTGGCTCCAGCCACGCGGACGTGCTGCTGGGCAGCCTGTTCCCCAGCCCAAGCCAACCTCTGGGTGATGATGGCCAGGTGCTGCTGTGCTCCTGTCATGGAGGTGAGCACCTGGCACTGGAATGGCCATGCACTTGTGGAGCATTTTGATCTGTATTTCAGGTGCACAGGGATGTTTAATAGTTTTTTGCAGGAAACTTCTACGTTTTCATAGGTTTCTTTGTGCACCTTTGGTAGCCTCCCATCAGACTGTGAGCACTGATGAGGTATAATTTCCCAGGTATATGGATTTTTAGAATGAAGTTTTTAAGGTTTTCAATATTCAGCCTGGACTGCCTACTGCATTAAAAAAAAAAAAAATCTGTCATGACTTGTGGTATGATTTATGTATCTTGCAAGAGAAAAATGAAAAATTTGTTTCAGTTGTCCTGAGCAGCCGAAGATGTGACAGCCCTTGAACAAAACATTGGCCTTTCCTCTCCCAATTATCTGTGCAGCACAGTGGTTTTTATTACTGGGATCCATGCTCTCCATCTGATAACCTTGAAGCAATAGAGGGGATTATGCTGCATGGGAATGATCATTTGCCTGTAATGCATGGTCAGGGAGCACGTAAAAACAGAGCTGTGCAGTGCATGTCTCTGCACACTGGAGCATGCGCTGCTGGAGCTACACAACTGTCCTGTGTTGTTTCCTGGGGGACTTGCTGGGTGGGTGGGATGTGGTGGGAGAGCAGAAACACGGGAGTGCTCAGCTGTACGCGAAGCCAAGTGATGTTCAATAAGCAGTGGCGTAGTTTAAGGTCTGAGGGAAACACCTGCTTTTGTGCTTTGTCAGACAAAGAGTTTGTCTCTTGGGAAATTCTTGTTTTTTTCACGGCTTTTGTGGATTTTTCGTAGTGTCGTCATGTGCGAATGGACAGATTCTGCTCTGATGGGGAGTGTGGACCCTGCTCGTTCACAGGAAAGCTCCTAAATGGAGGCTCACACAGAGCCACTGCATGTGGCCCTGAACCCACCCGGAGTACCTCAGAGTCAGAGACCTATTGGGAAGGTCTGTCAGAAACATGCTGTCCAGAGCTGCACAATCACACAACAAATTAATCTTCAACTGAGTGCGGATGGGGATCTGCAGGGAGCAATACCCTAGGATAGTATGAAATATTTGTCTTTCTCCAGTCAGAAGCCACTTCATTCCTCCATGTGAAGACAGAACTAGATTGCTGCCTTATTAAAACGACCCTAATAAGAATGATTTCGTGGGTTTATTGTTTTGGACCCCAGCAACTATCCTAATAAAGGTACTAACAGCAGGTGTTTACTGTGCTGGGCAGATTACTACAATAGAAATGGGCTCTGCATGATCCTGAAGAGGACAGAAGCGGGGAGGGTTCGTTGTACTTTATTCCCTAGCTGAATGGTTTTTTTCTTCTTCTACTCTGCAGACTGCTGTTATACTCTCTACCCTTCATGCAATAGGGGATGCCTTGGAAAAAATATGTATCTGGCATATGGAGAATACTTTACCTCTCCGTACTCCTCCTCTCTGTCCTCACAAGCTAGATTTAAACAGGCCACCTTGGGCTTCTGTTTAAGTCATGAGTTAAATGCACCTTAGCTGGTACAATAAACTACCTTGGCCTCCACAGAAAACATTTTGTTAGAATATTCTGAGAATTGAGATATTATTATGCTCTTGTTTCTGCTGAATCCACGTTACTACAGATGAGATCAATTAAGTGGAATTAAACCCCTTCTCCTTCTATTTTGAATAGTGATCCAGTTCACACACAACCTGCCTTGAATGAGATCAGAACTCTTCAACTGAACTGCACCCGAAAGGAATTATTTTGTGGTCCAGAAAAAAATCTTCAGACCTGACTGCACAGGTAACTCCACAGAAACAAATGACTGAAGTTTGGGTCTTAATTGCTGTGTAAACTGAGTTTATTATACACAATTATAAGGATATAACTGTAATAATGTAATATAAATATTATAAGTATATAAAATAATATCTAGTATAATATATGATATAGTATAATATATTATAAGGGTCGTCTTCTGTTAAAGTCTAATCTCTTGGTAAACTTATCCTCAAATCATTAACCTAGCTGGGCTGCTCAAGGACTCTCTCTGCTGACACAAACAAGTTAGTCATCATGAGCACACAGCCCCCTTACTTCACAGGCTCTTCTACCCAGCTGCCACGCACGCGAGTGCCTGCAAGCTCTGATTAGTACTTTTGAAAGATAAGTCAATGTTGACCATGTTTGCCAAGATAGAAATAGCCTATGTTCCTGTTTCCACATTACAAACGCAGAAAGCAGTAAGATGCTTTACATTTGATTTCTTGCAAACTGTTACCAGTCATCTATTTCTTCCCATTTACTCTGTATTCACACTTAAAGGTTAAGAAAGCTCTCCTTTATTTAACGGAAACAAATAACAATACTTGATGCACATTCGTATTTTTTCCCATTGTTTCCCAAGCATCAGACACACTTGTATAAATTGGCCAAAGATAAACCATGCTGATAAAACAACTAAAACATCCCCAAGAAAGAGGTACAAAGGTAAACTCCCCACACACAACACAGCAGTTTTATATAAAATGCTTGGAAGTGTTAATTTGGTAAAATATCCAGTGGTGGGACATTCTCCAGTACCTAAGTCTATGATTTACTTAAATATCATTTACTGAAATTATTAATTCAAACACATGATTGCCATAAATTTTAATCTCTGCAGTAATTTCCTTGCCTATCAGGTAACGGAATGCTAAAATCATTCTGGATGGATACGTAGTTCTGACCTAGAGTTTTACTGTGCTGAGCTGCATGCACAAATCTGTTAACCTTGCAGTGTTATGAAGGCCCAAAAGAACAGTTTCCTTAATTTTTCTTTTATTAAAAGATTGCATATTAAAAGCCATTTTAAAAAAAATCCAAACTTTTCATAACAGCTGTAATTCATAACTGGCTATTAAAAGAAAATTGCAGCACAATACAGAGGATTTAAAGCAAGAATCAGGAGAAAGAGGTAGGAAGAAAAAGATTACTTAATTTCTACACGCTGTGCTTGAAGTCCAGTGTTTGAGCTTGATCCTTTTATTCAAGGGTGGTTGTGGTAGACCTTTCAGAAATGTCTTGGTTTGTATTTCATATCAGTTGTATGGAGGATAATGACATTTGTACTGGTGCTGAGCCATCTGCTGCTTAACAATGGGGAATCTTAAAACACCAGGACACTGCGAATACTGCAATATAAAATGACAAGTTAGTGACTGTAGAAAGGCCCCGGGCTAACATCAGCAAAACACTGCTGTTTTCTGTGAAAATCTAGGCTGTTGCTGTCAACCAGGGTACTCCCTGCCCCCCACAGCCCCAGCTTGCTTCAAAATGACAGAGCAGATGTGCAAACCTTGCTGCAGGTGCAGAGAACAAAATTCATGCAAGACTGCAAAGCCTTCACTCATGAAGCCCAGAGCTCCTGGCAATTAATCACCAAATATAGGCTGGGAAGTCCTTGGAGGGGGGCTTAGACGCATCTTTCCAGTTACAAATGGCTCTAAGGGTAACCTCTGAATCGTACAGCTTATTCTGGGCTGAAACACTGAAGTGTTTCACTTAGTAAAAATGGTCACCTGCAACATGCCTCCGTCTTCAGGTTGACTGCCAGTATTTTAGCAAAGCTGATGGTGTCTCTGTCCTCACCACTTTTCCTTGTTTGTTACACAAAAAATGTAGAACTAACATTTACAGCACATCTGAAATAAGGACAGTCAAAAAATGAAGTGCGTGCTGCATAGTTAGAACCTGAGAACAAACCTGGGGGCTAAATTCTTCTGTTACATGCTTTTTGTATTTAGAGCAAGTAACACCTAAAATAACTGCTAGCAAATGACAATGAAAAGAAAACATGAATGTAGTTCTCCAGACTGTGTAAGTTATAAACAGCTAGAACTTTCAAAAAGGGTACTGCCCACACATACTAAGATATACAAATGTATTTCCCACTTCTGCCAAGGAGAATTTTCAATTATTCCCATGGTGAATCTTGTCAAATGGCTCTGGTAAACAGTATTTCTGATTTCAACACCCTATGAAAACAGAGTCTTAGCTGAACTCTCACAATATCTGAGGAATGCACGAGAGCTAAATTCTGAGTTTGCAATGTATATATACACCAAATACTTTCCTTTTTGAAAAGCTCTAAAGTTCCAGGTAAACTACCCAGTGACTTTAGGACTAATTGCACTGGGACTCTGTTCCCTAACTCACAAGATGAATGGCAAGTTGCTCTTCCAGTAAACATAGGCTATTTCTGTGTTCCTACTCCCCATCCTAAAACATTTCTTGGAATGCCATGTAGCTAACCCCTGGCACTCTACAGCTTGGTATTCCCAGGCTCCCTTGGTTGTGTGCTCTTTTCCAATGGGCAGTGGGCAGAGACTTCCTCATTTGTGCCATCTTTTCTCCCTCTGCCACCCAGAGTGTTCGCTCAAACTAGAATCTGAAGGTTCCTCTGGCAAGGAAAGACGGGGCCCACTGCATTTCAAAAGCTAAAGCTTTGCTGGCTTTATTACTACAGCTGCAACCCATGGACACACACTGGGTGAGATTAAGGGGCATAGTGGGTTGCCTTCCCCATTCTCTGCCATGAAGTCATACTCTGTCTTGCCGTACAGCTACTTTAGGCTATTTGCATAGAACCTTGACAATTAAACAATGTTTACCTCTTCCCTGTCCTTAGCAGATCAAATCCTTCATTGATTTTAGTGAAAGGAAGTGTGTGGGTTATTAATGGATCCAGAACAAATTTTTTCTTCATGTAGTCAGCAACCAGTTTAGGGACTGAATCTTTACTCTTCCAGCCTGAAAACATGCACAGACAATGGATAATGAAACATTAAATGCTTGTGAAAATAGATAAAACTCATGGCAGCTTAAATTTTTAGATAAACTTTCTCTAGCAGAATAGCATGATGAAATGTTGCAGCATGTCTTTACCTTTGTAACACGGAGTGCCAGCAGGAAACATGGGATGAAGTGCAGCTATTCTACATATGACAAACCAGTAAGTGCTTTACTGGTAGAAGACCAGTAGAAATTTGAATCTTTACAGAATCTAAACTTTCCCCCACATTAAATACTGTTTCAACTTATGTATTGATACATTGTCCACTAAATCACACATCATACAAAAGCCAGAGGGCTGATACCCATGTTAGTAACTGGAAACTTGATTGCCTGGCCAAAATTGGGGGAGCGGGGGCTGGATGTGTCTCTTTTTTTCTTACAAGCAGTACTAGATAAAGCTGTCTCAAATAGTAGGATGCCCTTCCAGAGGAACCTAATTTGTCTCTGCTATTTTATTCAGGTGTCTGTTGAATACATCAGAGGAACTGGTTGTGAGTGAGAAAACCTGTTGTTGGAAACAAGTTTTCTGTGGCCTTCAGCTTTGTGTTCAGTGACCTAGGGCTTGTTGAGTGTGGGACTCTGCTGGGAGAGCTCAGAAAAGAGAAAGAACTGGAAGGGACTGACGGCAGCTGGCAAGGGGCTGAGCTGGGGTCTGACCTATGTGGAAATCAGGTGGGTCTGACCCCTGGCGTCCTTTAGGGTCCTGACTCTCCATCTCTCCTACTCTCTTTTTCTTTCCCACTCTTTCCGTCTCTCTATCCCTCTCGTTTTCCTTTTTGCTCTTGCCCTTTTCTCCCCTTCCCTCTCTCCTCTCCCCCCCTTATCTTTCCCTCATTTTCTATTTTTCTCCCTTTGTCGTTTTCTCTTATCTTTCTCCTTATCTCTTTTTCTCGTCTCTATTTTTATCTCTTCTCCTTCCTCCCCTCCCCCTCCTTTCCTTTCTCTTCTTCTACCTTTCTCTCTCCCTTTCTTTTTTCTCATTTTCCCCTCTTATTTCCTTTCTCCTTTTTCTCTATTTTTTGTCCTTTTATCTCTTCCTTTCTCACTCTCTGCTTCTTCTTCTCTCCGCCTTCTTCCCTGCTCCCTCCCTCCCTCCCTGTTTTTCTCTCTCCTTCTCTCACCATTAACTAACAGTTCCCATAATTAATTCCCTTTGTGCTTCTTTGTCAGCAAAACAGCTATCAATATTACTTCCGATAGGACAACCTAAGCAATGAATTTAGATATCTCCTATTTCATTCAAGATGATTTACAAGTTTCCCAAGCCAGTTAAATCACATCTTTCCAAGTCCTTACCTCCAAAGACAGAGCCTTTCCAGGTGCGACCAGTGAAGAGGAGCATGGGGTCAAAAGTGATCTTTTGTGCTGCAGGGGGCACTCCCACAATCACGCTGACTCCATAGTTGTATTGGCAACAGGCCAAGGCTGCAGCCTGCGTTTGAAACAGAGGGACACCCTAGAGTCATGCAAGATTTGCCGCTGGGGCACAAAAGTTTGAATTCCTTCTCCTCCTCTCAGGGCTCAGCTTGCAATTCATTTTTTGTAACTGAAACCATATCAAACAATTTCCATTGTATCTGCTATCATGGGTTAGATATGTTCTAGCTTTGTTCTCCTTCCCCATTTTGTCTTAGTCATTAGTGATAAGCCACTGCTGGAAAGCAGATAGTGAGCTACGTGAAACTTAGCCACCTTGGTTAGGCCAGGGGACTACATTGAAGTTCCCTTTCCTAAGTTTTTGAGTGTGCTTCTGTCCCTGCATCTCAGTGGCAGATAGCTGGACTTAACAGGTTTGAAGTTAGCTTGACACTTTGCCAGTGGCTCTCAGCTCCTCACCCTTGGTGCTTAGTGGGTTAGTGAAGACAGCTAACAAGCTATTGCATCATTTGAGCACATCTTTTGATTGCATACCATGGTTTCGGTACGGCCAATGACCTCAAAGGAGTAGTCCACACCATGGCCGGTCATTTCCATCAACACTTCGTGAATAGGCTTCTTGAAATCTTTAGGGTTGACGCAGTCTGTGGCTCCCAGCTCTTTGGCCTTGGCAAACTTGTCACTATTGATATCAACAGCAATGATGCGGGCAGCTCCAGCTGCCTTGCAGCCCATGACAACAGAGAGGCCAACTCCTCCAAGGCCAAAGATGGCACAGGTGGAGCCTGGTTCCACCTATAATAAACATGGCATACTGTTACAGTCTAGGTAAAGTACAGTGCATTTTCTTATTATCAACATATTTTCACTTGAAGTCACTTCTTGTAATTTAAAGATTACCTGCCGAGAAGGAATTTGCACATGCATACCTACTAGTGCAGTACCCAGCTATACTGTGTTAATCCGACATGCAACTAAGATAAATTGCCCCTAAAATACATTTCTGAGATGAGGTTTGCATTACATGTCTCAGCTTCAGGTTTAGAGACACATTGTTTTTATGATACTTTATATTCCAGTAGTGTTAAGATCTGTAGTGTCACTCCACTGGAGACAGTGCCAGCTGTAAAAGTCACATTCATGTATTGCTACAAATTATGAATGTTGTATATATAGGTTTCCATGTATTCCTAGACTTAAGTTACAATAAAACAAATCAGCTCTGTTGGAACATTTTTCTAGGGGTGATAAATCTATGAGAGAAAACTTAATAGGTATAATAAGTATTTTTACTGGATTTTGAACTGAAGACTTCTGAGTACCTTAGAGACAGAGAAACTGAAGTAGGCAAAGAACTAGTATCTTCTTTCCATCCTGAACTCAACAGATTCTATACCTCCTGGCTGCCATGCTGACGACCTGCTTGCAGGCCACCCAATCCTGAACAGACCCCTTGAGATACCAGAAACACCCATCATGATACTTACCTTGGCAGTCTGCACAGCAGCCCCATAACCAGTTGAAAATCCACAGCCAATTAGACAAACTTTTTCCAGAGGAGCAGCAGAATCGATTTTGGCTACAGCAGATTCATGCACTACTGTGTATTCAGTGAAGGTGCTTGTACCCAAAAAATGGTGAATTGCTTTTCCTTTACAGGTGAATCTTGTGGTGCCATCAGGCATTAATCCAGCACGTGAACCAATGCTGTTTGAAAGATGACCAGAAGTAATGGCAAGTGAAATCTGTTGAATATGATCAGTTTTGTATAAATAAAAATCAAGTAAGGGTTGTAGGTAACCCAGGAAAACTCACTCATTTTTGCTGCACAGATTACTCTTGGTGCTTAAGCAACTGTTGCACTCCCCACACTGTGGAACAAAGAGTGGAATAACCTTGTCTCCTAGAAATAAAACAGTAAAGGCAGAGGATTAAAAAAGGCAAAGAAGCAGCATGCAGTAAAAACATGAAGCAAGTATATTTAATCCCTAGGCAAATGTGCACTAGGAGTGCACTGCTGGTTTTATTTCCTTCTGCTGCCCTTGGAAGATAAACCATCTCTGTTTTAAAGGACATCATTAGGGCAAAGTTATGACAACTAATTTCAATATGCAAAATTCCTGGTGTCTTTCATAGAACTGAGTCTGAGCTATGTCATAAAACCGTGTTAGCTACTGACATTCCTGAAGTACTCATTCAGCAGTTTATTGCATCTTCTACTTAAAAGGAAAACAGTAATAAAGAGGTAAAGAAACTGAGATAAAAATTGACATCCACTAGGACAGCAGATTGGAGTGCCAAGGTAACAGGGCTGTACACTGTGCATACAAAGAATGGGAAATGAAACATTAATTTGCCAGCCCTCTTGAGTCTCTTTTCTATCTGCAGTCCTATTACTGTTGCATTGGAGTAAAGGTTGGTAAAATATTTGTCAGACAAGCAGTGACACACCTAAGCTAAGAAAACATCTCTAATTCTCTAGCACAATTGTATGAGTAACAAAGTAGCACATAGCTTCCCAGTACAATTTTTTACTTCAAAGCCTTTTCCACAGCAACAATCTATGGTAAATCCCTAATAATCTCTAAACAGGTAATCGCTAATACAGATCAATTTGTGATTTGGCAGTTCTAAAACGTGGCTAATACTTGACATGTTGAAAGTCAAGGGAAATCTTTGATTTCCACTAAAAAATGGAAAATGCCTACAGAACATGAAATGTTCCCACTACCCTGACCCTCAGTTAACTTAGAACTGTGACATGGGCTTAGTAATCATTCTGCTAAAGAAACTTTGCACATCTTGGAGTTTTTTTTAGAACTTGAAGGTGTAAATTAAGCAACATCTGAGAAACATGATTTTTTACGTGTGTGTGTGTGTGTGTGTGTTTTCAGGCCTGCTGTTTCAGCTCACCTGGAAACACATGGCAGCTAGAATTAGACAACAGGGTGGTTTATGAACACAGACATAAGAGAAAAAGCAGCTGGAGCTATCAGTGAAATTTGCAATATACACATTTGTTTGGATTTAAAGCAGAAATCTCTAATAAAACTTTTTCTTATCATACATACCAGCCTGCTTTGGACAGACTTCATACTTGTTGCCAGTATGAACAAAGACTGGAAGTATGGAGGTGTTAAAAGTGAACTACTTAGGTATTGTAACAAACTGCCTGGATAAAATTGAGCATTTCTATGCAGATTTTGTTCACTGCATATTTTGTCTGAATAATTTAGCCTTAATAATAGCCTTAATAATTTAACTTTATAATAATTAGTTAGAATTTGTTTGGTCCCGTAAAAGTGTATAGAAATCCCACCTCATCTTGCAGCAGTTGGAGGAAAACCAGCATATTTCACTGACTTCTCTGTCCACCCACTGTGGTTCAAAGAGAGTGTAGCAAGAGGAGCAGCTGGTCCAGATCAGTGTCCTCAGAGCGATCCAGCCCTCAGCGAGCAGTGCTGACTCACCTGCACTGGTGCTGCACAGAAGCAAAGCCTGCAGCACGGTGAGCACCCCAGTCATGCCCTGATACTTTTAAAGTGAAGTAATAGAACACACAGACCTAAGTTCTGGTCTACTGAAGTCAATGGATTATTTAGCTGTTAGGAGAATTAAAAGAAGGTGCTTTCACATGTTGTCTAGTGCTTTGCTTTGCCTTATTCTTGAGAGGGATCAGCTGTGTAAAATGTGTTTAAAGAACCTGCAGCTAATACCTGCTTTCCTATGACCAACAGCAAAGAATCTATGTTCTTAATCCCATGACAGGAAAAGCACTATGTAGGTGAAAAGCAAGCAGCAGATGTTTTTGCCAAAGCCAAAAGAAATTGAATAGAAAATCTGAAAATAAATCAAGATTGGGAACACAGAAAGATGTAAACAGTGCGTAGCATCCCTTAAGGTATCCTCAAAAAAACTCAATGTTGGAACATTTTCCTCTGCAATACAAGTACTCGTGCATGTAATCATCTTTGACTTAAACAGGAGTCTGGAAACGCAGCACAGGGTTTGTGTTCAGTTCTGTTTCATACCTGGTTTGATCGAAGTTACTCCCTGCCCAACACTCTCCACAATGCCAGCTGCTTCATGCCCAAGAATTATTGGAAAAGGCATAACCAGTCCACCAGTTACCACATGGTCATCAGAGCGACAGATCCCTGTGGCTACAACCTGATTTAGAGGAAAGACAAGAATATTTCAGCATTTAACTATGTCATGTCATATGTGGAAGTGAAATGATATCATAGATTTGGAGAAGTCACTTACTTCCCTCCAAAATCACATATGCACACAATAAATCTACAGGTTTTATTTTTGGTACCTTCATGCGAACTTCATGTGCTTTTGGTGGGGCAACTTCCACTTCCTCAATAGAAAATGGTTTATTGGCTTCCCACATTACTGCTGCTTTGCATTTAATAACCTGCAAAAGAGCAAAGAAAAAGGGAATGGCACTTGCATTTGCAAGTCACCACACAGACAGATTCTTACACTTCTTCATGTGAAACTCCTGCTCGTATTTGGGGGAGGAGAGGGCAAACTCCAAGGGAAAAAATCCAAACCCAGAACGCAACAAAAAAGCCAACACCAAAGCACAGTGTAAGCCCATTTTTTTCCCTCATCAAGATCATGTCTGTGTTCGTATTTCTGTCATATGAAGTTTTCAGCAACATGTATAATAGTCTCCTAGGATAACTGGATACCTTATCCATCCTTATTGCTCATTCTCTGTTTCTAACTTCCTTGGAGGATTGTTTTTGCCGTGTTGGATTAGTGGTGTATATTTGTGTCTTCTTGGAGATGCCACACTAAATGATGCCATATATCAGGTTGTGATAAAGTCTGTATTGCCTAGAACTGCCTATGTCGGGAACTGACAAAATCGCTACAAATGGAATTCAGAGCTTAATACAGGTTTATAAACATTTTATTACAGCCCAAGTTCAGCCATGAGGTGATGGCTGAGAGGCCACCTATGTAAAATGACATAGCACTGTGCACAGGTAATCCTGAAGGAGCAACAGTCCCTTTAGTGCAAGATTATCTGTGCTAAGGTACCTTGTTTCTGAAAAGGGATATTTAACTCAGGTGGGGTTACTCCCAATACCCAAGACAGCTTTTTTTGTCTGTTAGGCTAAAGTTTGTCCATTAGCTCTGCAGGCTTTGTCCAGGTGCCGACAGGCCTCTGGGCTCCTCTGATCATCTGCCACTGAGAGAAAAATGCACTCAGAAGAGAGAGGAGCGTTGTCCACTCCTCATCCCAGGCTCTGAGACAGAAGGTAGCCCCAGTTTCCACCCTGCAAGCTCACTCCTAGTGTATTCAAAGGCAGTGGGGCCTCTCTGTTTCCATATTCATTCCTGTTCTTCCTTGGTGGTCTCTGCCCATCTCAGAGCTTTAAATGACTCCAGGCCCTGGAATATGTTTTTCCATGTCACCCTTATAGGTGGCACTCTATTAATAAAGTCCTCAGTCACTCTATTAAGTCCTATTAAGTCACTCTATTAAGTCTAGTAAGACTGCAAGCGTTCAGGTGGCATCATCTTGAGAGGGAAATGGAGGCAAATCGAGTCCATGACGCAAGTAGTTTAGCACATGCATAAGTATCCTGCGTGACTGGGACCCTGGGACTGGGACAACTTAACACCGGTGTGCTGCAAAGTTCTCAGGGGGGGAAAAAAAAAAAGCAACTTTTGAAGTAGAAGTAGAAATAATGTCTAATTATCAACAAATTGTCAACTGGTAACAAAGAAAATAAATACTAGGAAATACTAAACATATGAAATAAGCACACTTTCAGTGGCCAGACCCAAAGGGGGAATGAGCACAATGCTTTGAAAAAGACAGACTCAAGAGAGGTTTGCACTAAATTTAATGTTTCATGTGTCAAATGCAAGCGTGATTAGTAAAAAATTCACAAGTGAGGCCAAAGATCACATTTTAAAGGGCCACGTTTTCTAGGAAACTTACTTAAAAAAAAGGGGGGGGGGGCTTATGTATTTATACTGCAACCCACATAGCACAATAATGATTTCACAACTTGCAGATGCAAAGCACACGTAGTGTTTATAAGAACAAAGGTAGCCGAGAACTGTGGATTGCTGAGAACAAATAAATCTCTCCTACAATTAGACGTTGGTTAACTATGTATTGTTCTGATGGCTGAGTCCCTGTGAACTTCTACTGACTGTAACAGGATCCCACAGATGCACCAACAGCACACTATCACCCATTTCATCTATTAAGGCAAGCACGAGCTGGAGTCACAGGGTTTTTTCTGCTCATGTGTTCTACCAGCCTTACAAGTGACTGCGGGGGGGGGGTAGGTGTAGAAACACACACATTTACAGAGCATAAGAATTTTGCCACTTGGTCATGTAAACTGCACGGCGACTCACATATTACTCCAAGATAAACACAGTGAAAACAAGGCAGTTTAGTTATATCACAACACTTCATTTACCATGCTCAGTCCAAGGCTAGGTGGAGGACTGAACTTGGTGAATTTACCTACAAGTGAACTACAATTAATTTTGCACTTGCGATATCTCAGAGTTAAAGAGAGCATTACTTTTTTTTCTCTTGTTTTGTTTGATTTTAGAATAGTGAAGACAGCTGGCGGTAAGACCAAACAACCCTGGTACTTTCTTAAGGCACATTCCAACAACGGACATGCCTTCAGTCGTTTTCCATCTCTGGGTTCCTGTCCATCGACCTCTCTTGCATGTCTCTGGGTGTGTGTCAGCATCTCTCAGGTAGTGCAAGAAGCAACATACACTGTCCTCATCAGTGGTATTAACCTACTTTTCTCTTGTCACTTACTTTCTAGCAAAGATGTAAATGCTCATTTCAGTCCCAGCTCAGTACTGCATTGCATGTGATACTTTTGGTCTTCATTAACTTAAGCTCCAGACTAGTTATACATATATTCAAATGTAATGACCGTCCTAACATCAGCACAATTACACCCTGAAATTTAACACAATATTAACTGAGTCTTTTTTTTAGAAAACAAACTGATACAGAATTATATATATATGAATTATATATATATGAATTATAACGAAGCTAAAAATAGTTTAAACCACTGTGGGATGTCGGAATGGAAACTGATAAATACATTGATCTTACACTTACTACATTGTATCATATTTTAAACTGTCCAATCAGAGATTAAAAATAGTTTGCTAATGCTGGAGGGAGGTTATTCTTATTCTGGTGCTGTTACTTTATGTTGCCTCAGTGTTTTAAAAAAAAAAAATTTACTGCCTTCAAGAGTGGAACAACCGTTCCTAGGAGAGTACAGCGGCCTGCAAGTAGTGGCAGCTCTCCTGTACCAGCTCCCTCCTAGACTCTCATCTGTGCTATACCACCAGGACTTATGGTGTCCCTGCAAAGAAACTGCATTTAAAAATGCATTACTCAGCTGCAGTGAAGAAACTTTTCTAATATAAACTCTTGCTTACTTTGCCTGCCGTGCTCATGTTGACCGGTGTGTCTGTTTCGAATCCTGCCACTGCTGATTTCTTGCACCAAGAATTCAGTCAGCTGCAAAGCAGTCAGGCTGCTGATACCACAAGTCCTGTCCAATGCACTGGAAGCCGGTCTTGTGAAGTGCTCTGGCAAGCGCACTGCTCTGACCTTTTAGCGGAGCCTCCCAGCTCAGAGTCCCACCCCTTCATCAGCCAAAACGCTAGAACAGGAAGAAACTACCCATCTGTTGAAACCTCACTCTTTACAGTGCTTCTGTCTTCCTGATTCCTTTGTCACGCTCTTCCCTGCCCTTTTCGCAATCCCACCTTATGGGATGGGAAGAAAGCAAAAGCCTTGGCTGGAAGCTGTCCCCTCTTTCCACCTCCCTGGGAGGCTGCCCTCCAAACCCACTGCTCTCAGTGGCACTGTAGGTGCAAAAAGGGAGAGTGGCTCTTGAATTCACAGCAGCAGGGATGCAGAGAGAACATGGAGGCTTTGTTGAATTACTTTGGTGATGCCCATACAAGCCCAGCAGATACATTAAAACATGCTATTGTGCAAGCTGGTTGAGAAACATACACTGTCTGGCTGTGGCTGTACCTGCTCCTGATTGCTTAGTTTTACTGTCCGGCTACTCATTAATCTGTTGGAATGGCTTTCAGTGAACAGTGACCAAGGACAATTGTGCTGATGGGAAAAGAAAAAATCACTAAGTCAGCAAGAAGTGCTGTGAGATGATGCGCATCTCTTACCACGTGCAACACCCTGCTCGATTTGCGAGTGATCGCCTGACCTGTTGGTTCCATGAACACCCGCAAGTGCAGGCCGCATCACTGCTCACAGCCCCACATACTTGTCCTCTCCTGGCAAAACGTCCTGGTGCGATGGATTGGGTGGAGGTCAGCACTGCATCCCTTTGTGTGGATTTCAAGCCTCATGTATTTTCAACTCATGCCCAGCATTCTGAAATCAAGATTTTTTCCCTTCAGAAACAAGCAAAAAAGAGATAAAATACTGCATATAACCTTGACTAGTAATTACTAAGTACAGCATCTTCTCAGGTTTACCTGTATGACTGTAATTAATTTAAGAAGGGGTACAGGAAGAGGAAGCGGGGAGAAATGCGGTAGATGTATGTAACCTCAGGCAGGTACTTCAGGGACAGTGGGGTGTTCTAGTGGCCTCAGAGATGCAACTCCAGCCTGCTGGGGACGGGAGCTGTGTTTGGCCAGGGCTAGAAGAACAGAGGTCAAGAGCCCCTGCTAAACAATTTCAAAGACCCACAGAGCAAAAAGGAGAGTCTGGCCTAAGGCTTCCTACGGAAGAAGGCTAACAGAGTCCGCAGATGGTGACCTGTCTCCCATCTGGGGAATGGCAGACCTCAGGGTATTCATCCATACAGTCTGATCTGCTCTTTTGAAACTAAGCTCCTCTCCCCAGCCCCCCTGCCCACCCCGACTTTTCATAGAATCATAGAATCATTTGGGTTGGAAAAGACCTTTGGCTGTAGTTCCCCAGATACTCCTTCCGGCCTTCTTGTAGATGGGCATCACATTTGCTAACCTCCAGTCCACTCGGACCTCCCCGGTTAGCCAGGACTACTGATAAAGGATGGAAAGTGGCTTGGTGAGCACTCCTGCCAGGTCCCTCAGTACCCTTGGGTGGATCCCATCTGGCCCCATAGACTTGTGTGTGTCTAAGTGGTGTAGCAGGTCGCTAACCGTTTCCCTCTTGGATTATGGGGGCTTCATTTTGCTCCCTGTCCCTGTCTCCCAACTCAGGGGGTGGGATAACCTAACAACTGGTCTGAATATTAAAGACTGAGGCAAAGAAGACATTAAATTCCTCAGCCTTTGTCACTTTCCCCCTGCATCTAATAAAGGATGGAGATTCTCCTTAGCCCTCCTTTTGTTGCTAACATATTTATAGAAATGGGGTTTTTATCATCTTTTATGGCAGTAGCCAGATTAAGTTCTAGTTGGGCTTTGGCCCTTCTAATTTTCTCCCTGCCTAACGTCACAACATCCTTGTAGTCCTCCTGAGTTACCTGCTCCTTCTTCCAAAGTTCATAAACTCTCCTTTTTTACCCCGAGTTCCAGCCACAGTTCTCTGTTCAGCCAGGCTGGTCTTCGTCCCCTCCAGCTCATCTTTCAGCACATGGGGACAGCCTGCTCCTGCACCTTTAAGATTTCCCTCTTGAAGAATGCCCAGCCTTCCTGGACTCCTTTGCCCTTCAGGCCTGCCTCCCAAGGGACTCTGTCAACCAGGCTACTAAACAGGCCAAAGTCTGCTCTCCGCAAGTCCAAGGTGGCAGTTCTACTGACCCCCTTCCTTACTTCTCCAAAAATCGAAAACGCTATCATTTTGTGATCGTTGTGCCCAAGATGACCTCCAACCATCACATCACCCACTGTAATACAGTGTATCACAGTGTAATTACGTATTTTTGCTTTATATAGCAGTGGTCATAATTAATCTCTGTTGCTGCTTCTTGAGAGTACAGAGCTACACATGCCACAGAAATTTCTCCTGCTAAGGTCATCTCAAAGTTCATAAGGAAACTAATTTCATCAATGTATTGAATTATGATAATGCTGCAGATAAGCGATGACTGCTCGCAGTATAGCAGATACTACATGTTGTGCTTACAAACCTGAACTGTATACTCTTTGTGGCACATCTAAGGCAGAGGAATCTCAGATAAGCCCTCTGTTGGCTGAGCTCACACATGGACACTACGACTCTAACCACGTGGGTTTTATCTAGATGGAAGTAACAAATGATTTCTCCTGCATACTGCTTACAGTAATAAACTGACAAAATATATTGTTTGGTTACACAAAATTGGCCAGTTTAACTTGCA
Source organism: Balaeniceps rex (assembly GCA_013401315.1). Taxonomy (NCBI): domain Eukaryota; kingdom Metazoa; phylum Chordata; class Aves; order Pelecaniformes; family Balaenicipitidae; genus Balaeniceps; species Balaeniceps rex. The sequence goes on along the minus strand of VYZW01056998.1, from coordinate 62,530 downwards.
TTCTCCCTCAAGAAGTTGCTC
>VYZW01056998.1:46387-62390 GCA_013401315.1 Balaeniceps rex | reverse complement strand
CCCTCCAAACCCACTGCTCTCAGTGGCACTGTAGGTGCAAAAAGGGAGAGTGGCTCTTGAATTCACAGCAGCAGGGATGCAGAGAGAACATGGAGGCTTTGTTGAATTACTTTGGTGATGCCCATACAAGCCCAGCAGATACATTAAAACATGCTATTGTGCAAGCTGGTTGAGAAACATACACTGTCTGGCTGTGGCTGTACCTGCTCCTGATTGCTTAGTTTTACTGTCCGGCTACTCATTAATCTGTTGGAATGGCTTTCAGTGAACAGTGACCAAGGACAATTGTGCTGATGGGAAAAGAAAAAATCACTAAGTCAGCAAGAAGTGCTGTGAGATGATGCGCATCTCTTACCACGTGCAACACCCTGCTCGATTTGCGAGTGATCGCCTGACCTGTTGGTTCCATGAACACCCGCAAGTGCAGGCCGCATCACTGCTCACAGCCCCACATACTTGTCCTCTCCTGGCAAAACGTCCTGGTGCGATGGATTGGGTGGAGGTCAGCACTGCATCCCTTTGTGTGGATTTCAAGCCTCATGTATTTTCAACTCATGCCCAGCATTCTGAAATCAAGATTTTTTCCCTTCAGAAACAAGCAAAAAAGAGATAAAATACTGCATATAACCTTGACTAGTAATTACTAAGTACAGCATCTTCTCAGGTTTACCTGTATGACTGTAATTAATTTAAGAAGGGGTACAGGAAGAGGAAGCGGGGAGAAATGCGGTAGATGTATGTAACCTCAGGCAGGTACTTCAGGGACAGTGGGGTGTTCTAGTGGCCTCAGAGATGCAACTCCAGCCTGCTGGGGACGGGAGCTGTGTTTGGCCAGGGCTAGAAGAACAGAGGTCAAGAGCCCCTGCTAAACAATTTCAAAGACCCACAGAGCAAAAAGGAGAGTCTGGCCTAAGGCTTCCTACGGAAGAAGGCTAACAGAGTCCGCAGATGGTGACCTGTCTCCCATCTGGGGAATGGCAGACCTCAGGGTATTCATCCATACAGTCTGATCTGCTCTTTTGAAACTAAGCTCCTCTCCCCAGCCCCCCTGCCCACCCCGACTTTTCATAGAATCATAGAATCATTTGGGTTGGAAAAGACCTTTGGCTGTAGTTCCCCAGATACTCCTTCCGGCCTTCTTGTAGATGGGCATCACATTTGCTAACCTCCAGTCCACTCGGACCTCCCCGGTTAGCCAGGACTACTGATAAAGGATGGAAAGTGGCTTGGTGAGCACTCCTGCCAGGTCCCTCAGTACCCTTGGGTGGATCCCATCTGGCCCCATAGACTTGTGTGTGTCTAAGTGGTGTAGCAGGTCGCTAACCGTTTCCCTCTTGGATTATGGGGGCTTCATTTTGCTCCCTGTCCCTGTCTCCCAACTCAGGGGGTGGGATAACCTAACAACTGGTCTGAATATTAAAGACTGAGGCAAAGAAGACATTAAATTCCTCAGCCTTTGTCACTTTCCCCCTGCATCTAATAAAGGATGGAGATTCTCCTTAGCCCTCCTTTTGTTGCTAACATATTTATAGAAATGGGGTTTTTATCATCTTTTATGGCAGTAGCCAGATTAAGTTCTAGTTGGGCTTTGGCCCTTCTAATTTTCTCCCTGCCTAACGTCACAACATCCTTGTAGTCCTCCTGAGTTACCTGCTCCTTCTTCCAAAGTTCATAAACTCTCCTTTTTTACCCCGAGTTCCAGCCACAGTTCTCTGTTCAGCCAGGCTGGTCTTCGTCCCCTCCAGCTCATCTTTCAGCACATGGGGACAGCCTGCTCCTGCACCTTTAAGATTTCCCTCTTGAAGAATGCCCAGCCTTCCTGGACTCCTTTGCCCTTCAGGCCTGCCTCCCAAGGGACTCTGTCAACCAGGCTACTAAACAGGCCAAAGTCTGCTCTCCGCAAGTCCAAGGTGGCAGTTCTACTGACCCCCTTCCTTACTTCTCCAAAAATCGAAAACGCTATCATTTTGTGATCGTTGTGCCCAAGATGACCTCCAACCATCACATCACCCACTGTAATACAGTGTATCACAGTGTAATTACGTATTTTTGCTTTATATAGCAGTGGTCATAATTAATCTCTGTTGCTGCTTCTTGAGAGTACAGAGCTACACATGCCACAGAAATTTCTCCTGCTAAGGTCATCTCAAAGTTCATAAGGAAACTAATTTCATCAATGTATTGAATTATGATAATGCTGCAGATAAGCGATGACTGCTCGCAGTATAGCAGATACTACATGTTGTGCTTACAAACCTGAACTGTATACTCTTTGTGGCACATCTAAGGCAGAGGAATCTCAGATAAGCCCTCTGTTGGCTGAGCTCACACATGGACACTACGACTCTAACCACGTGGGTTTTATCTAGATGGAAGTAACAAATGATTTCTCCTGCATACTGCTTACAGTAATAAACTGACAAAATATATTGTTTGGTTACACAAAATTGGCCAGTTTAACTTGCATTCTCCCTCAAGAAGTTGCTCGAACATGGGCTTGTTACCACCTGAGCCCCTTTTCCCACCCGCCAGCCAGCAGAGACCTCATGCTGCAACCCTGACACATCAGTTGGGAAAGACCACACATATGGATGGCCAACCTCAAAAAGCAAGAAAGACTCATGCCTCTCCCAGCTAGAGGAAAATCTGCTCCCTGACGCCCTGCACTCACCATACGTCTCTGACCTGAGAGTGGAGTGATGGCTAAAGACCTCAGAGCAGAAGGCTTGTAGTGGAAAGTGGTTCTTTACTTCCACTTCACAGGCAGTACAGCCTGCTTCCCACTCCCCACTCCTATCAGAGCTGAGCAGTCTTGCGTCGCTTGCTTTCCTGAATCAGTGCGTGAACTTGACTCCAGGTAAAGAGAGCTAGCAGTTTCTGAAACAGCCTTCTTTTAACATAAACAAAATTAGTTCTGTACTGAACCTGACCCAATTTAACAGGAGAATATGAAAATCACAGCTCAAGTGACTTAACTCTTTACAGAGAAAAGCATTTAAGGACAGTTATGCATCACAGTTTTTAGGGGCAACTATACGTTCTGTCCTACAAATAATAAAATGCATATTAGCTTTAGCTAATACTTAAGCATTTTTTAAAATAGGTTACTTTTTCCTGCATCTACACTGTTAATATTTATTTTTAGGCTTACCAAGGTACATGTATGTTTCTTTTCAGACAGTGATTTAGCTGTTAAAAGATAAATAAGCAAATATAGTTCTAGCCTTCTGGAGGGTCTTTAAGTTGAAAATTCAGCATTTCTTCCTACTGTGTGATAGCAATTTCCAAGTTAACTCTTTTACGAGTCACTTCTTACTCTTCAGAACTTGATAAGCACAAAAGATTCACTTCTGGGCTCCACAGGTTAGTGGTAGATAGTAAAAAAATGCAACATTCCTGAAGTCCCACCCTACACCATACAGAAGCTGTGACTGCTCAACCCCTTTGTATTTTTCCACCTGCACATTTAAGGATGGCCAAAGGATTAGGTACACAAAACACTGCAGGTGCTCATTAGTATGAAGTACAGAGAGAAAATGGAGCAGCAGGTAAGATTAAGAGCTAGCATGCAGGGCAGGTCAAATTAAACCTGTTCAAACAGCTTAGGGACCATATCTGAAGATTATACAAATGTGCATGACAAGGCAATGGAGCTGAACTAAGGAAGCACGGGATGATGCCATGCAGTTTTGTGAGAACGCAAACAAAGACTTTCAGAAATAAGCACCAATACTTTCCTAAAACACACAGAAAATAAGTCAGTTGCTCATGGGACAGTGCCGTATTCATTTTAGCAAGCTGAAGAACAAAAGACAAAGGTGGAAGCTGCAAATGAGCTAAGCACCCGTTCTGAAAGTTTGTGGGTTTAGAGCAAGTATTAAAAGAATTTGAAGAGGAAAATAATATCTAAGGAGAGTACCAAATCAAGTACCAGCACCCCTTTTTTAAATAATGCCTTTTATCTTCCTTTTAGGTCTCTGAAAAATCACAGGCAAGTGACAAACAAGAAGACCAAAGCACATCTTACACTACTTGAAGTAAAAATGGAGCAAAAGGGAATTAGTATGAATCAACAATTTTATTGTTTGCTGGCTTTAGGAGTGTCAGTAGTAGATGCTGTTGTTCCAGCTGAGAGAGCCACCTTCTTGGAAGAGAGACAATTAAGCTATACATTTCAAAGATGGGTCAAAGTTTAGTCAGCCTTAGATTTGGAAGTCATACTGAAGTCCATCTCTACCTTTCAGAGTAACATCACAAGAAGAATGTGTGCTTACTCAAAGCTTATTTTAAAATCCCCCTGCGGAGTAAATGGATACTTGCCAGTAGTATGAGCCAACACCAGTAACAGTGTGGTGAACCTAGTGTGATTCCCTAATGAGCTGCGTGCTAGATCTACAACATAGCCTGAGCAATAAAAAGTTCTGTTTAAATCAAAGAAATGCTGGAACTCTTCAAAATTCTCCGACCTTATCCTCAAGCTCAAAGGATTGCAGGCATGGGTTTTTGGAATAACTGGTCAGTGTGGATCCCCTTGGCCAGCTACACCCCTGTGCAGCATGTTGACTTGCACTGCAAAAAACACCATCAGTGGCCAACTTCTTGACCGGAAGCTCCTAAGATGTGGGTATTCGGAGAGGCTCTCTTCCACTCAAATCATTTAGATGCCCTCCTGCAGAGTCAAGTCTAGAATCAAACACAATTGTTCCATAAGCAAACATAGGGTCAGTGAGCATATATGACATAGGACAGGAGTCTATGTGGAAACCAAATCAAAGATAAATTGACCTGAATCCCGGAAAAGGATAAGCAGGGGGCTAGTACGTTAACCTGCAGTAGTACAGTGTTTGGGAAATTGCCACAGGACAGATGCAGATGAACGCTGCTGGGGTCCCTGACTTCAGAAATCTGGTAGATCTGTCACATCTCAGCCATAAGCAAGGGGGCTGAGTCTCAGTGGGAAGGGAATGAGACAACAGGCTTACTCATGGCACCTTGCTGTGAGCTCCCTGCTGCATGCCGCTAAAAGAAAGTTTGCCCGTTTCAGCCAGAAGGTTTGATTTTCTGCATATCCCCTTCATATTTCCTGCTTCTGAGACTTTCTTTACACGTTAATTGAGCCATACCTTCTTTATTGCCTTTCTAATTGTCCTGGTTTCAGCTGGGTTAGAGTTACTTTTCTTCCTAGTAGCTGGCATAGTGCTGTGTTTTGGATTTAGTATGAGAAGAATGCTGATAACACACTGATGGTTTAGTTGTTGCTAAGTAGTGCTTATCCTAGTCAAGGACTTTCTTTTTCAGCTTCCCATGCTCTGCCAGGTGCACAAGAAACTGGGAGGGGGCACAGCCAAGATAGTTGATCCAAACTGACCAAAGGGCTATTCCATACCATATGATGACATGCTCAGTATATAAACTGGGGGGAGTTGGCTGGGGTGTGGCGATCGCTGCTCAGGGACTGGCTGGGTCTCGGTCGGCGGGTGGTGAGCGGTTGCATCACTTGTTTTCTTTTCCCTGGGTTTTGTTTCTCGTTCTTCTTGTCATTGCAATTTTATTACTACTATTATTATTTTATTTCAATTATTAACCACAAGTTTTCTTACTCTTGCCCTTCCGATTCTCTTCCCCCATCCCACCAGGGGCGGGGGAGGGTGAGCGAGTGGCTGTGCAGGGCTTGGTTGCCGACAGGGGCTAAGCCACGACACTAATGTTTTATCAGACAGGTGTAAAGATCTCTGGATGTATTCTGCTGTTCAGCAGCTGCTCAGGATTGTTGAGTAATGGTTCTGGCAGTACCCAACACTTTACAAAGCTCAGTGATAAAAATCAGAGCTTTCCTAAGCAAAGCAATGATGCCTGATGGTGAAACACAGTGATCATATTCTTCTAGAGCTTCTGCGCAGCTTTTCTTTTTAACATTCTGTTCTCCATCTTCATGGTGGCCAGGGAAAAAATTGACTTAAACTGAAACAAGGAAATTCAAATTACACTTCAGAAAAAAACTTTCTCTGAGCATGGATAGCAAAAAAGGTAGATGGCTTGGAGACGGTGTGGCACCATCAGTCTTGAAGGTCTGTAAGACCTGGTTAGACAAGTATGCCAGAGATGGTCTTCCCTGGGGACAGCAGGCTGAAGCAGAGAACTTCCCTGCCTATTTTTCTAGTTTTGTTAACTTTGTACAGCTGAAGCTGGGATTCAAAGAAGGATCTTTCTTTAAGAAATGCCTGAGAGCACTCCATGTAAATATTTATTTCTGTTATCAGAAACTAATTCTTTGTCTTTTCCTATTATAAAACAGTACAGTGATTCATCTCTGCTTCCAGAGCAATGCTTTAGTGGGCCACACCTGAAATATGCAAGTGTGTCCACCTTGAAAATCTTGAGAATAATGCAGCCAGGCCTGTAGATTGCAAACAAGGAGTAAATGTGCTTGCTTAAATAACATGCCACAAGCTAGAACACCAGAGTGCCAAACAGTGCTATAACTTGCATACAATTAGTGATCTTGAAAGCCACCTGTAGAGCTCTATTGGCTTTCCTTTTCTGTCCCACCTCACCTTTTCTGTGCACATCACTGCACCAGGGGAGGTGGAGGAAACTTTATGCCCACCACCAGCAGAACTTTGGATCAAAAATGCAGTTGTGGTTGTCAGGTATCAGTAAGATAAATAGGTGGAAAAAAAAGCTCAGAGAAGCAAAGGCAATTTAGTGCCTGATTTTAGCCTGAAATCAGAACCAAGAGGGACACTTAACCATTGAAGAAATGTTTCTACTTGTTAAATAATCATATCTGGCATTATTGAACATATTAAATCCATTCCTGAAAGGAGTGATAATATAATGGAATTCAGCCAGGAAGAAGCAGGTTCCCAATCAAAAGTAAGCACTGATAATAACTGCCTTGCAATGTCTTCAACTGGCAGTTCATGAAAGGATCCAGATCTTAAAATAGTACAGCAGCCCCTCCCCTCACATCCTGGAGATATTTGAACATAGAAAGATCACAGACTTGGGTTTTTTGGTCATTATTTACTCACAGTTGCTATTTATTGTCCCAGGCTGTTCTGCTTGTAAACGGATTTTAGCTAGCAACTGCCATGAATACGATTGAAAACAGATGGTATTTCTTTTGCCTGAAGAACATCTGGCACTGAGAAAGTTATCTTTGTATCTCCACTGTATGATCCTGAACGGTCCTTTCTGTATCACTATAGGGGTGGAGCTGGGAATTGTAGGAATGGGGACAACAAAGTGGTTCATGGTTTTACTTTACTGTAGATCTTTATGTAGGTCATAATCCTCTGAATTGCATAGGACTGCTATCAGGACTGTAGCTAAAGCTGCTTACTCTATAATCTATTTTTTTAAATCAAGAAGTTGGATGCCACTTTGGAACAGATATTGCGTCTCTCCAGCTTGACTAGAAGTCTTTCAGAAGCACCTTCCCACGGACACAAAGATACCCCCTCCCGAGAAGCACTGCTTTAATAAACATTAACAGATTTTGAAACCAAAGGAAATTGTTGGAATCACCCACCAACCCAGACTTCTTTCAGTTATCCTTCACCAAGACTTTTATCAATAACTCCCGAAGCATTTCCAGCCAGCCTTTTATTTCAAGATTTCAGTTGCTGTTTGATCCAAAGTTGAAACAAATCTGTAATGCTCTGCTGTACCTGCCCCTATCTTTCTCAGCTTCTGAGTTCTGGCTGGGCACAAGAGCTAATGCACCTTTAAAACTTAATTGTCCAGCTCCGTTTTACACTTCTACAGAACATCTTAGCTGTTTTCTTATACAGATGGGCATTGCATAAATTCTTGGATTTGATATTCTGCACATACAAATCCCCAAATCTAGTTCTGAGTTTTCCCTAGGTATCCACCTAGCTTATGTGCCAAATCTTTCTTGCTTTCCACAAGACTTAGGCTTTTGAAAATAGGACTTCACGTTGAGCCCAGACTACTGGAGAGAGGTCCAAGGTAAAGATGGTGTAGGTAACTGATGTGAAGAGATAGATAAGAATAAGTTTCAAGAGTAACTTAAGATCTTAAGATGTCTAAAATGGTGGATCCAGACACAATTTGAGCCTCAACTTTTGGAAAATGTTTTTCATAAGGCAACAAAATACATGTCCAAAAGAGCTATTCCTTTTAAAATTGAAAAATCATCTAAGTATTTTTATAGCACTATAGTGGAAGAAATATAAATCAGCTCTGGGGAAAGGAAAGTGTGAAAAGGCAAAGTGACAGAATTACTGGCAGATTCTGATACCTTAATAAGACTTCATCCTTACACCCTCCGCTGAAGTCGACAGGCTGAGCTGAACGAGGGAACCGTACAGTATCCAAACCTCACAGAACACAAAACTTTGGCAACTAACGCTACTGCCCTTCACCTGACTCCATCCATTCTCCCTTTCTCCTTTTAGACATGTCATCATCTCTTTAACATTTAACACATTAGGAACTGTCTTGCAGCATCAGCAGTAGTACCTCTCCATAGGCATCCTAGTCACAGAATTAGATTGAATTTCCCAGTCAATGAATTTATCCCTCTGCTTTCTAAAAAACAAAAGTTCTCCCAAATGATCCCTTTCATCAATTTACCAAAGAAAGTTAAGCTCCTTGTACTGCATCTCAGGAGAATGTTGTTTCAGAACCTCACTTTCATTTGCTGTATTTGGATAAAGACAATACTGCACTACGTGAGATCTTAATGGCAGCTCCCTTTTAATGAGTCCAGTTGGCTATTTGCTTAAGTTGCTTTTATAGCAACTACTTGTAAATCCCAAGCAATCGTGGAAAACTGCAGTACGCTAGAAAAACAAGGTTTGCAGCTTGCACTGTGTTCTGTAGGCAGACAGTCATGGTCTCCAGGAAGCCATTCTGTTGTCATAGTTTACTCAAAAATTAACTGAACAGCAGTATGAAAGACTTCTTGCAGTCCCTTCCACATCCTTTGAATGTCTTGAATTCCTCCTTCCAACAATGCCCCGCTGTCTCTTACATGTAGCAAAGATGCAGCTATTTTCTGTTAACTCTGGTTTTCTTGTGCTCTTCCCCCATCTATAGACACAGAGGATTCATGAGGAAGTAGATCCACAATTTCATGCCAATCTTGTTGGCTTTATTTAAAAAGAATTGATGAAAGTGTTTTCAGAAACAAAATAAACATCTTAACACATGCCCCAGGGTTCCCATGTGTGACAACTCAAAATCAGACCGTGCTTCATGCTACCTCTGTGCCTTCACGACAACAGCCTCTTCTCTACATGGGCCTTACAACAAAGCAAATGGTAACAGGCCATTTTGGGCTGCAGGATCAGAAGCTAGCAGCTGCATGGACCCTTTCTTAGAGTTTCTGCTATTAGGTGCCTTCTCTTCTTGAAAAGATTCGATAGCATCTTAGCCTGTAAGTTATCCAAACATTTGTCATAATGACAAAGAGTCACACCAGGCACGCTCCTCTTTTTCCCCTCCAAGTGTAAAAAAACCTCCCCACACTCTTCCATTTTTTGCTTTTCTCCAACTTCTTGTGGACAATGCCATATATTCCCATTTCTGGTGAGTAAAAAAAGAGAGTGTGCCCCATTTTTCTGCAAAAGACCTTAAAATCACAACAAGAAACTTAAATCTAATCTACTGTTGAGCTCAGAGCCGAAGTTTTATCCTCCTCTTTGTTCCCAAGATGGCTTACAAAACCAACAAAAAAATTAAATGAGTAGCAGTCACTCACAGGTACAATGTCCTGAAATAGTTGTGCCTGGAGGCCACAAGCTAATGGACTGCTACGGCCCTCCAGTGGGACCAGAAGTGCTGACTTTGGTCCACCATCACAGGGAGGGAAAAGTCATCTCTGATAATTGCGCTTTCTGGACTATAAGCAGTGGTAAGGAAATAAGAACCTGTGAAACTGAGACAGACAAAATATCCTGTGACTTAGTGTCTGAGTCTATATAATAATGCTTGTGAACTTGGAGGATTTCTAAGAAGACCTGAAAAGTGTACTGGAGTCGCAACCTCAGTGTAGCAGGAATCTTATTTTTGTGGGCAAAGCACCATTGGAGACATCTCCTGCAACAACCAGTGGCCTCGTCGCAATGTAGATTTCTAGATTTTCTTCCTGTTACTAGATTCAGATAGCAATCGCATAACTACATTTAAGATCCTTACTGGTCAATGCCTGAAAATGCATTTTTACGCTTACTCATTTAACCCCATTAACCCTACTCGATGATGACAATTTCACCTGTTGAAACTATGTAGCACTGCACTTGTACTCCAGAAAAAATCATCCCTAAAATCTTATCCAAAAGGGTGAATTTTCTTGAACACAAAACCCCAAGGTCAGGTCATTTGATAGTCCTGTGCACAGCCTTTTTTCTGTGTCCACATGCAAATATTAATTCTCTACAGAAATCGGTTATTTCTGGTCATGAATATTCTCATGTTAAAGAGGAAGAGTGCTAAAAACATAAAGGATGAACCGGAGGTACACAAGCTCTTCCCTCTGCTAATGACAGGCCAAAGACGTGGCCGTGCTGCTGCCATGGCGGCGCGCAGCTCAGAATTGTCAACAGGAGCAGTTCTGGAATCTGCCTGCATCACAGCTGTTTGGCAGAGCGGACAAGCCGAGCCGCTTGCTCAGCTGAAGACCCCTACCCAAGGAAAGACATGAATCCCTGCTACAGGGGGAATGTTACCTGCGGCAGCTAGCGAAAACGTGCCGCCAACCTAGCATCCTGCTGAGAAGGAGGTCCTCTACAGCGCTGCTTCTCAGGTAGTTAGACCTTTCTGTCCATTACACCATCACTTATGTGCTTTCCGGGTATAGACTGAGAACTGGTGAGAAAGCAATGAACGACCTAAGTTACATTTTTTCTCAAGAGCCCATTAACACAGTCAGATATAGGACTACTCTAAATAACTGCCATACACATCCTTCGTAAGGAAACAGGAAGCCTTTAAGTACTTTTGAATACTGCAATGATAATCAACATTTTAGGTGTGGTTTTATCTACAATATAAAAGTGACAGTACTGGTAACATTGTTCTGTCAAACGTCCAATTGTTCATGGTATCGAATGTCCTAAGTTGCTATTTTGGTAAAGTAACACCCCTAAAATCTGCAAAACATATTGTACCAGCAATTATTGTATATAATACTCTGAGGTTGCTAAATAACTAGTGAGATTCTAAAAGTGTGTTTTACAAGACAGTTTAGATTACCAAAGAAAATCCACTAAACAATTTAGTAAAGAAGAGAATGCTCCCACATGAACTTCATTTTTAAAAACTTTGGTTAGGTATAGTTAGTCCTTTATAGGTAGCCAACATAAAAACGTAAGTAGGATTATGTAGAAAATCAGAAGACCCAGTGAAAAAAAAAGTGGTTTCTGCTCCTACAAGTTACTTTAAATACTTACTTGAAATAGTGTATAATCTCAAGCATACAGAGAGAATATTTTATGGTCAGTACTACACGTCTAAAAAAATCCTAGGGCTTTGGAAAGCTAGTCTCCCAATTAGGTTTTTTTTTAATAGAAGTTATAAAAGTTGGCTGAGAAATACAAATGCAATCAGGATGTTACACAAAATGGCCATTTTAATTATTTCAGTTATTCAATCAATCCACTACAACCAAAATCAGAAGACGTGTATTTTTAATTTTGATATCAGGAGATACAGGTATTTTAAATTTGAAAAAAACAGGATGAGCTTGCCATAAGCTACAAACCATTTCTGTGAACTGTCGCTTCTACCCTGCTTCCTCGTGCACTGAAATGTGATGATTAACAGGCGACACTGACCTTGCCTTGGTTGGTTTATCAGGGCATAGGATGACCTTAACGCAAGACCTTCAACTCTGGAGTTTATACTTTTTGTTTTCAGATGGGCAAGCCTCCTCACGTCTGTTGACCTTCTGTGCACATTGCAAAATCTGTCAGTTCACTTGAGTTTTTTCCCCGGTCAGATGTAGTTATGAAATAAAAATGTAACCTCACAAAACATTAAGAGTTGCTTAAAAAGATGTCCTGTGCTTTCCCAACTCTCTTCTCTCCACATAGTCCTTAAAATATGCTGCTTCCTGACCCCAACAGATAACTGACGAGTGCTTATTCCGTTCTCAGCCCATCCAGGCTCTTATAGCCAGCAGCTCTTCCAGGCAAATTTGTTATGTTTGATGAACTTGATTCTGGATCATCATGAAATAGATTAGCTAACCCCTCTGTGTTCCATTTGCAAGGTGCCTTCAGTAAACTGCCATTCTTAGCACGTTCCCAATCTTAGACATTATGGTACTGAGTATCCTAAGCAAGTGCCAGAGGCAAAGAACACTGTGAACACTAGTGACTGCTACTAGAGGAAAGGAAAAATAAAACAAGTTAATGGTAATAACAGCTACTAGTCTATTATTCAACCTCTAAAACCAAAATCTAGAACAGATACCAAGTATTAAGAGACATGGGACTGCCTCTCTGCATACATAACCCTTAGTAAAGATAGAAACCAAAAAGGCCTGGACATCTCCTTTGCTATCATCACTTGTCCCTGCACTTCTTGTCACAAGTCAGAAAGCAATCCACTCGCCCTGCTTCAGTCTGTTACTATAAAAAGATGTCTCAGATATGCATGGCAAGGAGCGGCTGAGCTCCAGAGCAGAAACTGCAAGAAAATAAAAGCAGCTGGAAAGCGCCCACAAGCAGCATTGGTTGCCCAAGGTAACTACTTAGGAGTGGAGCAGTAGGTAGCTTGCTTCCGCCCGCCTGTGCTTACAGCTTCTCCAAATTGTATGTGGAAGAGGTAAAAATAACAGGAAAAACAGTAACTGACGTTTCTGCTACCTTTCAGTCTATGTCAGTTTATGTTCTTTACTTCACCTCCAGCGTTTGGCCTCAGGCGATCAGCAGAAGAGCCAACCTGCTCTGCAGAAAGACACTCTGCAAGAGAATAAGAAAGGTTACACAACAATTTCAAGTCAGTGTATGAACCTCAGTTCAACCACAACATGTGGAAGTACAACTGGTGTTACTCTCAGTCCAGCTGCTCAGGGGAAAAGTACTACTTCTCCAGGAACATTCCCCATCCTAGGATGGTCTGTCACATACCAGGTAAGAGCTGGTGAGGGACCACACAGATAGCCTGGACAGCTGCCCTGGCAAGCACAAAGAGAAATGCGAGTGTAACGTGACTTTGTTCCAAAAGTACCCACTGCTCCCATTTCCTGTTTCTGTCTAATAGAAGCATTGAATCAAAAAAAGCCATTACCTTCATGTCAATCCACTAAGCATCTTTACTTGTCCTCAGCAATGAATAATCTCAGGTTGGTATTGTAAAGGTTAGCAGTACTAAATTCTTTACAAGGCACAACTAAAATTATTTCACCAAGACAGCTGCCTGGGATTTCTTTTAAGCTAAAATAATTTCTTTCAAGCTAAAATAATTTCTTCCTCTTTCCTTCTGTGCTCACAAGTGTACCATAAGTGCCAGAGACAGGTTGTCACAAGTTTTTTCTCTATTTCACTCTCACCTAAATAATTCTTGTACCTTTCCAGAAGCAACATATTACACAATGCAGCATTTAGTAAGAGCAACCTGGTGCTCTAAAAACATGGTGCTGCTCTGCTGTGTGCTAGATCTAGCTGTGATTACTCCACCTGCACCTGAAAGGAATAGAATCAAAATCGGTGTGGCATCTGCATCAGCAGAAGAAACAGTACTTCTAGGGATGGGCTTTTGTTTCAGAAGCTGACCCTGTATGTTTGCACAAAGACATCTTTCTGGCAATGGCTGAAAGTAAATTGCTGATACACGGCCAGATTTACACTGCAGAAGGCAGAGAAGAGTCATGAAAGGAAAAAAAGTCTCTGCTGAGCAACTTGGGGACTGTTAGAATAAGTAGATATTGCATCAGGATTGATACTGGTCATTGATGAGTCTGTGATATAACTTTTATAATAAGGGATGAAGGGTGATGCAGGACCAAACCAGTTCTAAATAAAACTGAATTTCTTGCATCTCAGAAGGGATGCCTTTGAAGGAACAAAACAAGACTCCTTTCAGACTGACCACCCAGCATATAAAGTACACAATTCTGTGTGTCTGTGTGTGCATATATATATATATATATATAAAATCTACCTAAAGTAAAAATATAGAACACACAAAAAATAAACTATGTATTTGTGTGTGTGTGTCTCTTTTTCTAGAACCTGGTAAAAAAGACAAGCTGACCACAGCCAGCAAAGACCAAAGTCTTACATGGCTTAGCCAGATTAATTTCGTGGGTATCTTTCTACTCTCAGCAGAGTAATGCTCAGCTGTAATTACTTTCTGCTTAGTATTTGTCTTATGTCAGATACTAAACAGAATCAAGGTTCTGAAAATCCTCATCAACTACTTAACAGCACTGCTTCTTTGCCATGTTAAATCCAGTCTGACTTAACGTTAATGATAAAAATAGTGGTTGTTTAAAATTCCTTTTACCCTGACTAAGAAAGGAGGATTCTAGTTCTTCATTAAATGCTGCGACTCTCATTGAAAACCACACGCTTTTTAGAATGGCAGAAGAATGATACTTATCTCCTGATTGGCATTGCTAAATGAGTGTGCTTCACCCTACCTGGCCCCTCCAGATTTTATCTGGAACATCATCACTGTTCAGGTTGTGGTTGATCACACCGTCCTCTGTAACAGACTGCTTATGTCCCTCTGCCATCTATTCAAGTATGCCAAGTTCATTCACTGTTTACACACCATTCCGTAAGCCCTGTATTATTACATACAAATTTCAGGTTTGATACCTCTGTTTTCCATTCTTCCAGCACAGACTCTCCTTGGAGATCATCTGCTAAGTTAACTGTGTGTGTTTATTGTAGTAAAGACTCCATCCTTTGTTTTTTTGCACAGGATTAAACAATGCTCTGGTCTGTGTTGTAAGAAGCAGCTTTTCAAGAGAACACCCATCTGCTGGCAACACAGTCATCCCCGGGCAAGAAGCTGACCAAGAACAGGTGCTAACTGGGAACACCACAAGCAACACATCTGCCAACTGCTACCTTCCAAAGCCCGAGGGTTTCATGCGAAGGGAGCTAGGCACTTCACAGTCCATGACACGTGAGTAGAGGCAGCAAACTGCCGGATTATACAGCAGCAGAAGAGGAATCTGAGCTGTTAAAGGTGCAACTGGGTCTCAGACAGGGCACTGTGTCATCACAGCTCAGGTCTAGGTAAAGGGAACATAGGGCAATGAACATACATTTAAAAAGCAAGTACTTCTTCCCTTCTATGTGTGTTAGTCACCACATCTTACAAGATATCTCCTCACTAATTACCCTTGCATCTTTATAGCTTTTAGAAATTATATGCTCAATAGACATCTAATAGTTTCACAATTATCAACAATTATTCCATCCGCAAGCAACATTCTGCAGTAGTGGTTATACAGCACCATAAGCATGCATCTATGAAATACGCTTTCCAAGATTTTCTTCAGACTTCTTAGGCATCTCAGCAAATAATTGCATTAATGTACTATGTGAGGTAGTGAAAGCAAACAAACAAAAAAGGAAAGAAGTACACCCCCTTAGAGATATCTAAAATATGGCTTGTGCATTTCTGTAATTAAAAATGTCCCCCATCCCAATACAACATAAGGTGTATCTTACGGCCTTTATTTTTCAACTTGACAAAACACTCTCCCTGTTGATTTCCAGGAGGCCGTGCAGATGTTCCTGAAAGGATTCAAAATAATCTTACTTCATCTGAAAAGGTAAGGGGGAAAAAAGACACAGCTCTTTATTTCGGCACACTTTCTCTCGCTTCTCAACCATGTAACATGAACTGACAGTCTCAGACCGCTAAGGAAGACAGCGCAGAACCAAAAAGAGGGATGTGAGGATCCCCTGTGTAGAACACAAGAGCTTGGAAGGGACATGGTGTCAAGTAGGGTGATAACCAAGCTATAACTGTATCACTTTCAGCTCTGTAATGTCACTGTGCTTTG
>VYZW01056998.1:33044-46352 GCA_013401315.1 Balaeniceps rex | reverse complement strand
AACCCAATGAAGATGGGAATAAAATTCACTTTGTTTCAAACTGCTGGGGAAAAAGCATCACACTATACAGCGAACAAGCACAGGAAAAAGCCTCCTCCCCTCACAACACAAAGATTCTTTAGATTACTTACTGCCAACCGTTTTACTTTTGCTGACACTGTTTTGTAGAAGCAGCGCGCTGGCATTTAGATCCAGCTTTGCAGCTGTGTTAAATAAATTCCAGTAAAAGATTCTTTCTGCAATAGCTCCTTAGTCTCAAGCTGCAGGCTATCTAATTACTTGTCTCCTCTATTGCGACTGTACAAGAGCTGAGGGCTAAATTAGTATTCCATTACAACTGGTATCACAAGGAGGATTACACACTGTTGAGAAAAAGCAAGTGTTGCTGCACTGGTACTGGACAGCAGAGGGCACTACGAAGACGTTTTGCAGTAAAGAGGCTAAAAATAAGGACTCACTTTTCTCCTAGCTTTTCTATTTTAATTGGGGGGTAGGGGTCTGTCTAAACGTTGCTCTTTGGTTCCTGAGCTGGGTATAGTGAAGACCGTGCTTTATTTTTACTGTTCACTTATACATGCAGAACACAGTTCTTCAAACTGTATTTACTGTGGTTTGGCTGCAAAATACGTAATGGACAGATACTGCCATATAGCCACACTCAGTAAACTACTGTTTCTTAATAACTGTTACCTGCCTTTTGCTTTTCCTCTGCACTTACAAACAGAACCTTCTGCCAATCACATTTTGATTCCTGGGCCTTTTAATAGACTGGTGAAGCCTGTGTGCAGAGAAACAAAGAGTAGTGGCTCAGCAGCACACTACAAACCCATGATGGAAAAGCAAACAGACCACAGAGATTTAATCCCCTCCTCATCTGATTTCCAACAGCAGTTACACGGCATCACTTTCATTCATCCAATGTTACGCATTATGCCATGGATAGCTACTGTTATTCTTGGTGACTGTTTATTAGAAGCTGTAACAATTAACCTATGCAATTAACCTATAGGTGGTCATATGCAACCAAATAACAGTTTGAGATGAGTTTTCTGCTGCACACCCTTGCTGGGGACTAGTGTTAGCCATATACTTCACATTGCCTTTAACTGCTGCTAAAATGGAGTCAAGCCATTCCTTTACACAGGTTTCTGTTTCGGAAAAGCTTTTGAAAAAACAATTCCAAGGCTCTGCACAACCTGCAAATAGACAGGGAAGCCACATCGCGCCTCCCACCCAGCCTTCCTCTCCATTTGTCAACTTGCATTACGGTCCTCGCATCCAGGAGAATGTGAATTCTGACCTGAGCTACCTGGATCGGGAGATAAAGGTAAGACATGAGTGCTACAGTATATGGCTTCCTATGATGTTACACATTTTTCTTTCTCTTGAGGATGGTGTGGGACTTCATTGGCCAGATTTCTTTCCCCCTGCCACCCCAGTGTGGAGCCTACTGACTTTTGTATTTAGCATCTACTCTTGAGTTGCTTTCACCTAACTGGAAGTTGCTATTGGCAAGCACTGGGGAAGCAAGGCAGCTGGCACATGGGCTGAAACTTGTTCTCTAAAAAACGGCCTGCAAATATTACATGTCACATGCAAGGGGCTTTATATGTAGTAAACACTGCTTAGGATTTCCTTCCTGTGTCTCTGAAGTGCTGTGTACATGGCCCTCACTCAACATCACCTTTTGCAGACTGGTGTCGTTAGCTCACACTGTGGCAAAACTGATGGGACATCTTAGGCTAGGAAATCTGCACAGCTGTGAAACTGCACACTCACACAGCTAGAGCTAAACTAAAACACATGCAAAAACTGTCACGAATCAGCTTCTCTTCCTTCGGGGTAACTATCCTGCACATCTTTCAGGTGCTGGAAAAACTCAGCAAAATTTTGAAGACAGATTCGCTTTCTGAGATCCAAAAATGGTTCACAAGGGCAGGTAAAAAAGGTAACAAACATATGCATCTGCATCCCTTTCTGAAAAGCACGCACTCTTCTACATTCACATAAAACCCTGAAATTCTCATAGACCTGAACTGAGTGGGGTTGCTGAGGTGGAAGGAATAGGATCCAGTGAAGTGTGCTTGGCCCAGCTGTGCCTGTGCTGAGCAGTAAGGTGACAGTACACAGAAATTAGTCACTCAGACCTCAGCGCACTCAGGTTTGGTACAGGGTAGAAAAGCGTGCTCTCCCAGTGGGGCTCTGGGCTGCTGCGGGCTGGGGGAAGGCAGAAAGCAAACAAAACATGCCTCTCTTATGTCCTAAAGCCCTTTGAAGATGAGGTAAGGGAACTCCTGAATTCACCCTTTCTAAACATCCAGATCAGCAAGTGGGAACTTTAATAAAATTTCTGCTACCTTCACATTTCAGAGAAAGACTATGTGTCCAATCTGATTTATTCAGAACTGACTGACAAAGGCGTGCTGAATTCTAAGGAAGGTACAGCAGAGAACATGAATAGCCCGAGTCTGCGAAAGCCTCTCCTTCCTCTTCGGAGCGGTCCAGAAGGGGAAATGAATCAGTCCAGGTAAAATCTGCAGCAAGGTTGCTAGGATTAGGGATAAGCTAAACCTCATAATCAGAAATTTTTGTTTTCTCCTCCCATGAAAAATGCGACTTTGTGATTGAAGTTTATCATGCACAGCCTTAATCAAAAATGCTCCTCACTACAAACAACCCCACACTCTTTGATACAAATTTGGTTATTACAGGAACATCACAAAGTTTTAGGAGCACTTGAAATCCCTTTGAGAAAAACCTCCTGTATATTGCAGTGCACAGTTTATACCAGTTGTAAAGTTAGACATTCTTTTTCGCTCAGGTCTTTGGCTAAAGAATCAGTGGCAAGTCGAAACATGAAACAGGGTAAGTAATGGAAATTACAAACGTTAAGACACCATGTGTCTGGGATGCTAGTCACCAAACAGCACAGGGACTGTGAATGTTCAGAAGCTCTAACTTTTGTCTTCACAGCAGGACCCAAATTAGAATCACAGAATCATAGAATTCAGTGACAATATGAGGAATGACATTTAAAACCTGAACTTAAGTTCTCTAAGAGCTAGATACCCAAGACCCTCTATTCTTGCAGCCACTCAATTGGTTTCTCTTGATACGACATTCATGTAAATCTCCTAACTGTGCAACTCAGAAAATACAGCAAGGGGAGGGACATGTATACAACTGCATCTGTCTCTTGCTAGAAAGAACATAGCAGCAAGAGGTACTGATTTCATCTCTTCATTAAAATCTGCTCCTGTAAGTTATACACAAGCTGAAACTCCTTCTGCCAAGGAACTTTGGCATTTGCCCTCATCTAACATCTCTCACTCACTCTTTGCAGGCTAAATCAGGCTTTCTCAGACTTTTTCAGCTGCCAAAGCCCACTTTTGCATCCTCTACCCAGTCAGGGCAAGCCAACAGTACTGGCACTCCCAAGAAACACCACTATCACCTATTTGTGTCCCTTCTGAAGCACACAGAGGAAACAAAAGTCAGTCCCAGAGTACGTTATCATTTTAACAAAGCCATTCATGCCAGCTCTGATGCTACCAGCATTTACTATTGTTTGTAACTCTACTGGAGGAGTGGGTGAAGAGTAATCTTACATAAGGACAACAAGGCAAAAGAAGAAACCTCCAAAGGAACAATCTCTGCTTTTCAAAGTGGTGTCCAGGGGGGCTTCTTTGCTGAAGAGTGGATGTGCTTCTACACTCTCAGCTGCATATGGAACAAAGCCAAACCAATCTAACATAATCCTAAGCCTAGCCTGATAATATACAGCTTCCTTTTTCAAAATGTTTTCCAGAAAGGGAGAAAGAACAGCTTTTGCTCCCAGCACCGAGAAACAGGTCCAGCACACTGTTCCCAGGGAAGAACTGCAACTGAGAAAGTGCTATGGAAACAAGACACCGTCCTGCCTTCACACTCTACCAGAAGTCTCACGCGTGCCGCAGCCACCTCCAAACAATAAATACCCCCTTTCCAGTGGACGCCTCCCTATTCAGAGCCACTGAAGCATCTCCCAGTCACCTTCACATACAGAAATATGTAATTTTAGTACTTGTATTATAAAGGTATCTGTTCAGAACCCCTTTTAAAATAACTTTATGCTCATTATATTTAGTCCTCAAGTGATTCAACCAAACCATGCTGCATAGGTACATGAGAAGTGAGATTAATGAAAAAAAGGACAGGCAACACTTTTTGGCATCAGATTCATCTTTTTGCATGACTCAGCCAGGCCTGCACAAAGAGCTGTTGTGTGCAGACTCGACTCTACGGTCACAGTCTTACTGGGGTAAGAAGAGGGACACACACACATTATCTGCAGAGATGCACGTCAAGCCCTAGGCACTGGGGAAAAAAAAAGATCCTGGATTTTCAAAATCTGGCCTGCAGAGTGACTGCAGATGTCTGCCTCACAGCAAGCTAGAATTTGCTTTGACCTGGGGGACAATCTCAGCTCTGCTTTCTCTTGGTGCTCACCCACTGCTGCACACGCCCAGCCGTGGTAGAGTGCCAGATGAAGCAGGCTGGTGGGCATGAAGTAATCCACGAAAAGACTACTTGTGAATGGGCGGCAGAAGGCTAAGTCACCCAGAGTGGTCATTACTCGGGTACACTTGCCAACTCAGACCACAGAGGCAGAAACTATTTGTAGAAAATTATTTAAATGGGTATCAATTTCCCAGATATATAATTACTATACAGCTGTGCAAGAGTATGAGTCTGCAGGCCGCAGTAAATGGGAGCAGAGCTTTGAGCAGGAGAGGAGCTGGCAGTGCTTTGAAACTTCCCTTGTGTCTTAGGTGTAAACACTACAAAGTCAGCTGGACACCAAACTGGAAACCAAACAGCAGGGTGGAGTGACCACACACTGACTAAGATGTGGTAATGACTTACTGAATTGGCCAGATACTTAACCAAATGCTTTTGAGCCATACTCAGATTGCCTTAATTCCATATAAATCTCTGTCCTGAGTGTTTCTGGAGAAACTCTTAAGACTATT
This sequence comes from Balaeniceps rex, assembly GCA_013401315.1. NCBI lineage: Eukaryota > Metazoa > Chordata > Aves > Pelecaniformes > Balaenicipitidae > Balaeniceps > Balaeniceps rex. Next base: position 41,340 of record VYZW01056998.1, on the reverse strand, counting down.
CCGGTGAGGCAGCTGCATTTCTGTGTCCTCTAATAAAATTAGATGCCCCATCTTCTGAACTATCACTTGTCCCTAAACCCAACAGGTGGGAGTCTGCAGTCTTTAGGATCTGTCTGCTGTTACTGAGAAGGTTCAGACAGTACACCAATTTAAATGGTCATGCATCCATGTCAAGTATTTCTAAATGCTTCGTGAAGTGCTCAGCAAACCAATATTCCTCTGCAAGTATTTATTTCTATCCTTCTTCAGAGAGGTTATCCTGTCACTGCAGATCTGTCCCATTCAATAAATATGTAAAATCCTTGCATTGTGCAGTGAACACAGAAATAAGTATGAGTTATACACTATAAGCCTCCACTTTCACACTGGAAAAAGATGCTGGAAAGACAGGAGGACTACCTTCCTGCTCTGTCACGAGGAGTTGTGGCATCATGGCAGGGACTGGAGGTATCACAAATAGCACAAGCCCCCTTGCCTTTACAAGCTACTCTCTCAGACTCTTACAAACAGGTTTCAGTTTCTCGCACTTGATCTGATGCTGGGGTGGTTTTCACGTGCTCCAACCAATTCAACTGTTTTCATCAATAACTTTACACTGAACTCATTGCAAGAATGGCCCTTCAGGGCTTCTTGAACTGTCACTTCTCCCTGAGGACTTCTGCATAGCTGCAGCCTGCTGCCTGAAAGCGAATCACCACTTTACTCTAGTATGACCATGTCTAGTGCTGGTGATTCCACCAATGAACAGCCAAGCATCTAAAGCATTTAGAAAATGGTTAGGAATCATTGGTGCAAGTCCAGGTCCACCAAGAACAGCCTTTTCTAGATGGCTGCAGAACTGTAGCATGCTGAAAGGCTGAGGATGGCAGTAGTCAGAGGGCTGTGCCCATCGAAACCCCAGTGTACTCTTGCCTACTGCTCCATCTCACCAGTTAACACATCCCGAGGACGGCATCCTGTAGAGACAGCTCATGACAACAGGCATGAGCTTCAGCCTAGTACATATGCCCTGATTAGGTTAGCACAGAGAAATAGGTAAACAGCAGCAATGGCAATTACTGGCTAAGGCACCAGTGCGGACAGGAAGACCAGGTGATTGAGACAAGCAACGCATATGAACAGGCAACAGCTGCTGTCACCAAGCTGCTGTGACATTGTGGAGTTAGCACTCAGAGCCTTCCAAGAGCAGCATGCCAGGCCATCTTTTTCTTCTGCCTATTTCTCCATAGACAGGTAAGCTTCAGATTTGCAACTGCTTGATTTAAAAGCACGTGCATGCACATGGGTGTGTGTGTTTACCTAATTTCACTGGTGAAGATGTAAGACAGGCTGTGTTTTAAGCTGCAACACACTTCCTTCACACCACTGTCGTGGTTTAGCCCCAGTCGGCAACCAAGCACCACACAGCCGCTCGCTCACCCTCCCCTCACCCTGGTGGGATGGGGGAGAGAATCGGAAGGGCAAGAGTAAGAAAACTCGCGGGTTGAGATAAGAACAGTTTAATAATTGAATAAAATAATAATAATAGTAGTAGTAATAAAAATTGCAATGAAAAGGAGAACAAGAGAGACAAACAAAACCCAGGGAAAAGAAAACAAGTGATGCAACCGCTCACCACCTGCTGACCGATGCCCAGCCAGTCCCCGAGCAGCGATCGCTGCCCCCCAGCCAACTCCACTCAGTTTATATACTGAGCATGACGTCATATGGTATGGAATAGCCCTTTGGTCAGTTTGGATCAACTATCTTGGCTGTGCCCCCTCCCAGTTTCTTGTGCACCTGGCAGAGCATGGGAAGCTGAAAAAAAAAGTCCTTGACTAGGGTAAGCACTACTTAGCAACAACTAAACCATCAGTGTGTTATCAGCATTCTTCTCATACTAAATCCAAAACACAGCACTATGCCAGCTACTAGGAAGAAAATTAACTCTAACCCGGCCAAAACCAGGACAACCACAAAAATGCTTTGTCAGCAAAACAATTCCGTAAGATGCTTTTGGACCCTGTCCAAACATCTCTGAAGTCCCTGGTTTGTCTATGTGACCTGCTCTTGCACTCTCAAGCCTGAGTAAATGAGGCACATATATGAAATGGTCTTAAGAAAACCTTAGAGAGTCCGAAGAGTCTTAGATCAGGTTTAATAGGTGCTATGTGCATTAACACACAGAACCTCAGCTGTAAAGATGTAACTCCTTGTAATTTTACTGCTTTACATATTTATATCAGAGAATCAGTGTAATATATGGTGGGTATACTTATGCTGCACTTTTTGTTACAGAAATAAAAACAGCAATGCTTTTATGAAAAAGTTCATCTAGTTTCTGGAACAAAACCAATCACATTGTTGCGAAGCTTAATAAAAAACCCCACCTTACTTGAGCAACAAACCACAATCCATACTTTTAACAGAAGAAACTTCCCTATGGTTATTTAAAAAGTATAGAGAGAAGTGCACTGAGTGTATAAAGTCATAACCAGTTGATTGCCAACCCTTTACAGACCATAGGGACTAGTTGCCATTTGAAAGCAGTAAGAACAGAGGGAGGAATACAAATGAATACAAGCTAAGTCATACTTGGATCAGGCCTCTGATTCCGGTTCAGCAAAGATGAACAGTTATGATGACGTGTTCTTACGCTCTTCAGCCAACCTATGCAACAGCTGCACTTGTTCAGAAGCTGCAGCTACCTGGCTAGTCCCTACAGAAGAAAGGGATGGGGCAGGCTGACAGGGGTAAAGTGAAGCCACACTTCTGAAGTGTCCATTTCAGTAGTCTGCAAAAGCACTTAAGTCAGTTAGAAATAAGCTGAATCAGAACCTCCAGCCAAGACTGAGACTAGGACTTTTTTTTTTTTTTTAAAGGAAAAATATTTGACGGACAATACAATACATACAGGATCATGTGATAAAACATGTATACTGAAACTGAGTGACTTGCAAGAAAGAGTTCCTGCCTCCTGGGATTGTTCTGAGACCGTGTGATAAATTTTGCTAAGAGGATCAAGAAGTAATCAAAAGTGATTGTGTCACCTCAGTGTGCACCACATACCAACCAAGGCACACAATTTGCACTTGTGCAGACATCCATCCCACTCAAACTGAAGTACAGAGCACTAGCTTAACCCAACACTCGTATTTCATCTACTGACCCAGCTAACTAAACATGGTATATAAATCAGTGTGGCTCAGCTGATAAAGGCAGTTCAGTGGCTTGTGATTGTCTGTTGAGATGCTCAGGAAAATTAGAATTTTTTTGTTTGTTTGTTTTGAGTGTTCATGCACACTTTGCAACAGGCACTAGTGGTACAGGTTTTGAGGTCACAAGAATGCTTGTCATTCACTGCTTTTAAGAAAACTTAGAGCAGAAATGGAGAAGAATGCATATGTTAAAATAGTTAACTACTGATGCTCTTGGGTAATACACCTAACTTGGTATGTATAAAAAAAAATAATTAAAAAAATAAAATTAAATAGCTTCCTTGGGAAACAAAATAAATTCTGCATTTGCCATTAATTTATTTTTTTTAAAGCCATTAATATGGAAGTTTCAGGGTAAAATACTGCATTTATCTTTACCCTTCATGTCCAGAAACAGCTCTGGGCCAAGTATGGAACTACTGAGCATTGAGACAATTCAGTATCACGAGGGTAGCAGATGGTCTTTGGAGTGTAACTACTTCATGTCCCAGTTTTATGCTATGAACTGCATGTCTCATCTTTCCCACCATCTCATTCTGAAGCCTAGTTGCCGTCCGAGTCATTGTCTTCATCTTCTTTTCCAGACGGAGCCTGTTTGGACGAATCATTGGCTTCTCCCAAAGGAACAGCCCTTTTCCGCTGTGGCAAGACACTGAAAAAGGCCTCCTTCCAGTCTCTCTTCTCCAGGTATGCAAGGATGATCTCAAACACTGCAATGTCAAGAAAGACCATCAGCTCTTTTACAGGGAGATAAGTCAAATGCTGATAGGAACACACGCCCAAATCCATCTTTAGAGAGGTTTACATGCATTCGGTTGTGGCATCTTCAGAGTAAAGCTGATGAAGTACAGGCAGAAGCAGACAAAGCAATTCTGCTACTGCTGTAGTCTAAAGCCAAGCACGCTTTGAGTCTCCAGTTGTAAGGCAGTTACTACAGCCGTGCTTTCCTGCAGCGGCTCCAGTTTGAATTAATTTCTCTCGGGGACAGAGAGAAATGTTGCCCCAGTACTTCAGTTCTCACCCATGCCCTCCATACAGGCACTAATGCTTTCCCATGTTCGATAGGAATACTGCCATGGATGCACTTTAACAATGACTTTGTCCTCTCCCTAACATACGGACAGCCCAAAGTCTTCCTAAAACCTGCTATAATTAGCTTTCTCTTTCATTTCCATCTGAGCTTATGGCAAAAATCCTTATTAGCCTCCAATTCTGTGACCCTTTCTTGCTGTTTCTATTATGCTAACCATACAGTCACCCCACGCCTCCTGCTTCAGCTCCCAAAACTTTCCCTGATTGACAATAGCTCCAAATTGCATTAAGTGCAGAAGTCATTGGCAAACTCTTATTTAGAAAAACCCCAAGCTATCTGAAAAACCTCTCAACACAGATTGTGGCTTTGCAGCAGCAGGAGGCCTGATGGCTGGTGAGTAAGCCAGACTTGGATGACAAATCTGGGACAGAGGGGTGGCTCCTCAAGCTTGGGGCTACAGGAATAGTGCTAACACTGCCGGAGAATGCTGACTTCAAAGAATGCACCCAGCACAAGTGTTCTTGATGCCAAGTGACAGCATATGAGAAAGGATCAAAGGAGCTGTGGAGGGGAAAAAAAAAAAACCTTACAGAGAGTTAGGCAGGCATTCAGAAAGGGAGGAGCAGCATGGATCTCGTACTCACTGAGAGTCAAGTTACAGAAAAGTGTCACATTTACTAGAGGTTTCCTGGATCCAGGTTTACTGGACAGCCAGCTGCTCTCTGTGACACTGATACTGAAGAGTTGGACATTTTACTAAGCAGGTTATTCACCTGAAACGTACTGTGAAGGTATGAGCTCTCAGAGGACTATATTAATATCATTGTAAGTTACTGCAGAAAGCATCTGTGGCAAAAATGCTGGCTTAAAAGACCAGAAGAGTATAAGGAGCATGTTTCTTCTCCTTTGTTTTGGAACTTCCTTTATCTGCATAGTAAAAACAGAACTGATGGAAAAATAGTGGCTTCCACAGGAGAACAGAGGCTTCTATGATGGGCTGGCTGCAATAGCAACAAAAATATTATGCAAGGACAGAAAAAGACAGTGGGAACAGTTGGCAGACATCATCGTAGACTGAATGGAGCAATATGGTCCCTGTAATATACATTACAAAGTATTAGTCTTGGGATACAAACCTGAACAGAAGGAAACAAACTCTCTCAGCTATACTTGCAGTTGTGTTTTGCAATGATGTTTTACACAGATCTCAAATCTTCCAAGTTTTAAAATTCCAGACTGAGTTAAAAAGAGTAAGTCTCATCTTACACCTTGTCAGTTTTCTAGCATCAAATATTTCACACGTACGTGTGTTCCTCATGCCCTTTTAACATGGCAATCCCTGCACTGAACTGCCCATGGAAATATATGGAGACTCGATCCCAAGAGGGAAGGGTTATAAATAAATAAGGAAGGAAAAAGCAACAAGCGAATTCCACTATTAACAACGCCGTCCATCTCCCACCACCAGAGGGCCCACTGAATTAAAGCGCTTCAAAGACTGACAAGGCAGTTCAGGAAGAGTTTCTTCTTCTACAGGACTTTCCAAATTCACACCTATCAAAAGTAGTTCCAGAGGGACCAGGTAGGTCCCACAGTCTCATCTGGCGAGCCCCGTACTGTACACTGCTAGCTTCAGCTTCTGCACCGAGGGTGGGAACCCACAGGCCCGAATAACCAAATCAAAACAGAAAGGGTGAGCAATTACACAGTTACACACAGCAGCAAGGTGGATGTATTCACAGCAGAATACAAAAACCTCAGTGCAAATATCCTTCTCACCTACACAAAATTTATAATATGAGATTTGAGAGGCAGCTTGATTCTGTCCACCTTACTCATGCCAAGTAGCATCTCCTGGGAAAGCTGTCTTTTTGGATTTAGGTTGTAAGCTGTTAGGGTTAGAATATACACCAGAGCCTTAATTACAACTGTTGAAGGTATCTCTACTTTTGGTGGTGGTGGAGTTGTGTTTATTTTCCTGCCCAAAAACCTTAAGCAAAATACTGCTGTAGTATAATGTTTACCTTAAAAAGGGTCTGTGCGTTAAGAGCCTTTCAGCTGCAATTTGAATATGTTTTAGAAGGGCAAAGGAAGACAAGCTCACACAAAATGAAATCTCGGCAACTAAACTGCAGTGGAATCAGTGCCTAAAAGTCTGGCACAAGAAACATGCACAAGACCATAAAGCAGATAAAGAAAAGCCTCAATGTAAGTGATCCAGTTCATACCCAGTGCTCAAACATGTAGAAGACAGCCTCCAGAAATGTTGACACTAGAGGTCAGTATAAGATTATTGCAGAAAAACTCCAGTAGAAAGCTACAGCTATCGTAACTTTTGATGAGTAACACATAAAGTCCTATTCTTGTCTATATAAAGCAACGTTTAAAGATCAAATTTTAGAAACATGTAAAATCTTACAAATATGTGGGGTTTGGTAATTTTTAATTCCAGTGACATACTATAGTCTCCTCCATGCTTAAACAATCTTTATAATCATGCAAATACACACCTCATCAATCAATGGCATTTTAAGAAAATAAGGTTATCATCAAGCAATGTGTTACATAATAAAATAAACTTGAAATAAAGCTAGGTAAGATAAAATAAAAGAATATGAAGTGGGGCAAAATAAAGACTTGGACACCATATCAAAAATTTCCATAAAGGTCTGAGTAGGCTCCATTCTGCATGTATTTTTTGTTTAATGACACTGAAAGATAATCTAATAATAAACCCGAAAGTTTAAAAGGAGTGGGATTCAAGACTTGGTTAAGCAATTGTATACTTCAATCAGAACCAAGAAACCAGGTAAAAATACAGTTATGAAAACTCAGCAGATGGAGTACTGCTGATGCCAAATGAGGCAAGTCTACAGGTACCTAAACAGTTACTGCTGAATAAAGCTGTCCAAAGAGGTGAAAACATCACATACCTTTATCCTCCCCTGGGATAAAATACATGCAATAGTTTCCAACATTTTACTCACTTATATATTAAGCCTGGAAACAAGACCAGGATGGTAAGAATACCAAAATTACTCATGGGGACAAGTCAACACAACAGGAGGTGCACTTCTAAGTGGCTAAGACACCATACTTTACATTTAACCATATCTAAAATATTTAAAGGTCAGGGCAATTACTGTATCACAAAGGCAACTAGATTCCAGAAATGTCAACATAATAAAATAAGAATTGGGTATCTGCACTACAGTGCACATTTTGAGGGTTCAAATTCTGAATATCGTGGGTATATTCTATAATAATGTCATTATTTTGTGATTTAAAACTTACCATGATTGACGGCTAACACTTTCCGACTGTTCATCCTGACAAAGTTTCCAAGCGGAAGCTGTGCATGACCAATTCCCTGCTCTACAGCTTTTTTGTAAGTAATTCCCTGGGGGGAAGACACCAAAACAACTGGACTGAGAATCACCATTTCAGATCAGGCCATACAGATTACTACAAGTATCAATTTCTGGCAAGAGTTTTGCCAGTGCTGCCATGATCTTGCTTTAGAAGATATTTGCAAAGACAGACTTACCCCGGTTAGACAGTACCTGCTTCAAGGGCAGCCACAGCCTGTTTTAAAGGCGAGTTTATGCTTAAGTACAAAGTTACTCAGATTGCAGTAACTGGGTATTTTTTGAGAGGAAGAGTAAGGGATAAAGAAATTTTGTTTGCTTTTTTTAAACCTGGCAACTCCTGTGCCCAAGATGGGCAAAAAAAACCCTTTAAAATTGTGTAAACACTTTATACCATGACTATATAAAGGGTCTGCTTTAGCTCCATTCTAGCCTTTAACTGTGGACTAACTGCTGAAGTATCATTTGGTAAGGCTTAATATCTATCCCTTTTTTTAGCATCACACTGAAATATTAAACATGTCACCAGAAATTACATAGGAGTGTCTTTGAAGAAGAGCAGTAACAGTGCTTTAATTTCCCAGCTGAATTCTCTATGACATTCCAGGTCCACACAGCATGATCCCACATACAGGTATGGAACCAGATCCCTGAGGCATGTGTGTTACTTAGCCAAGTTCTCCTGACAAGCAAATTTA
>VYZW01056998.1:10595-29904 GCA_013401315.1 Balaeniceps rex | reverse complement strand
TTCTGAAATCCCAGAAGAACTTTAGAAATCCTTAAGTTCTTGTGATCCCCTGCAAATGTTACCATATTTCTCCTCAGGATCCAAATAATTTTCAAGTCCACCTTTTTAAAAGAAGTGAAACTTCTTTTAGAAAAGAAGTAAATGCTTAGTTAACAGGACTTGTTTGATAAGAGAGGTTTATGCTTTGCTTTTGCAAAGCAGCTATCGCGCAAGACACGCTGAAAGTAAAACTGTTTTTATTTACGCAAAGTGCTCTTCATTTGAAGTTGCTGGAATACTGGTTTAACAGGGAGTCACAAGGAAAACCACGAGTGTGACCGTAAGACAAGCTACTTCTCTAAAGAACGCTTCAGTGTTGAGAGGCAACATAATGGAAATGAAGGTGCATACAAGAGAATCACATCATGACTTCGAAGGCTTATTTTTTGCCAAGAAAAGAAGAGCACTGTCAAGACAGATGGCTGTCAGACGGCCTAAATCAAGTAGTCTTGCTTAGTCTATCAGAGAACGGAATCTGTTCAATAAAAGCAGGTGAAAACAGATGTGTGGAGTTTTTCAAGCAAAAATCAAATCTACATTCAAGACAAGCAGTCTTTGCCTTATTTAAGTTAAATTAAACGCAAAAAGAGCCACACTATTTCTAATATGCTACTGCTCTGATGTCTTAGAAAAACCTATGTGGAAAAAGCACAGGTCCTTCACAACCAACAACCTAGTTAGCAACTATAATAAAGATTTCTTTTTCTCTTTTTGCAGAAATGGTCAATTATTCACCTTCCAGTTCACCCATCCTTTGTCATTTTCATCCATGTTGCTCTTCAACTGTCCCCCATGGCTGGTCAAGTAAAACTTTGAAAAGAACAAACAAGAGGTACAAAATACTGAAATGTTAATATGCCTATCTGTTTCCTCTCTGTACAAGACTTTTTCTATCCTTAACTACTAGCCAAAACTCTTAATTATCTTCTAGCTGAAAGTGGTACTAAGACCACATTCATATGGTCTTAGCTAGTGACACATTTAAAAGACAAATATGCAATTACAGTCACTTTTTTTTTTTTTTAAAATGTGTCACAGATAAAATTGGGTATCAACAGTATTTTACTGGCACACCAGTATCTGGCACTCTTCGTCTGCATGCACGTACTTTTTCATATATATTGGGATTTTTGCAACATGTGGGTTGCAAATTAATCTATTACAATAGAAGTAATTTTCATATTAAAAAGAGGCAGCTTAAATTTTTTTTTTTCTACTATAGTTCTCACCACTTGGGTCACAGCTGCCTTTCTCATATGCTTTGTACATGGCAATACACTCAGTGCTCAATTTGTTTAAACATACCTGCACAGGATGAAATGCTTTGCGGTTTTCTGCATAACATCTCTGAATTTGCTTGTGAAGCTTCTTAACATCCTGTATATAACACAATTTGTTTTTACATGGTCCTTCAGACAGACCACCACAAAATGCTTTACCCATGAGCCAGTCAGAAGCTAAGGAGAGAAAAAGGAAGCTTTTAACTGGCAAAAGTGACTACTGAGAGAGTGTGGACATCAGATCCCAAGGGAAGAAACAGTCACTGTGAAGGGATTATGCTGACAAGGAAATACACGCATCTTCCACAAAAGTATTTAGACACCTCTACATGTGTGCTTGATTTGCATTATTGTAGAAACAAACAAAACAAATAAACAAAACACACTGAGATCTAATTATACTCAAAATTAATCTGAGGAATCAAGCAGATTTATCACTGTGACAATACTCAGTCTTCCACCCATGGGAAAACCCTGAGAATATACAGTGTATATTTAAGAAAATTAAATATGCATAATTAATGTGAAGACCCCCAGAACAATGCAAATAATTTAGGGGCTGGCTCCAGCATTTTGACCTGGCAATTTGGACAACAGTTAACTAGTACTACCTAAAATGCAGCAGACTTAACTTTTAGCCAGTTATGGTTTATTGTAAGGTACATTACATAGCTTTATTCTCAGTGCCCCAAAAGCAGCGTTTTATAAATATAACTGATTCCCATTTTAAAACAAAACATCATTATATGGCTTTGATTCATGTAGTGTTTTGAGAATGTTTTGATATCTCCAAAGGATTTCAAGGAAACTAGACTTTATCACTACAATATTGCAATGCAAGTTTTTACAGATGCTAGAGAAAGCATCTAATTAACCCCATTGCTAAAGGCCACAACCATATTCACTTACAACACTTCACCCTTCCTGAACACCTGCAGAAGTGCCAGGTTTTATATCAGGCCTAACAGGGGCTCTGTCTGACCAAGGAAAGAAATGTGTTTTACAAAGGATGAAGCTCAGCAGGAAACACCCAGCCAGCACCTCCAAAACTATCAAGGAGGTCCTCTGGTCTCTTCTGGGGCACTGCTGAAGGGCTCCTCAGGGAACCAAGTTCCAAAACGCCAACTGGAGCTTCCCTAAAATTTTGTGGTGAGCAGCACTAGCCTCTATTAGTGCTATACATGCTTTGCATTACACTCAACGAGCAGCCAGATGGGCTTTGCAAAAGCTTGAATTCAAGCAGTCTTGCAGAGCAGTGAAGTCCCTGGCAGAGGCAGGACAGCTTAACAGGGAGGGGAGAGGTCTGCCTCAGAAACCAAAGGCTGTACTCTTACAGGAGGCTGCAGATTAACATACTTTCCTTGTAGAGTTAAAGCTGTTTTGATCTCAAAAAGCCACACCAAGCACCTTGACCAGTGGTTGGGTATCATGCTGATCTTTCTCATATTTGCCTATCCTGCGAACATCTTGCCCGTTCTTTCATCCATTCTAAAATTTTAGAGACAGGCTGAACAGTGTTCTCCTGTCCCAACTGCCTCTTGTGTGACTGAGAGAAAAAGCTCAGTATCCTCATAATGCTCAAAATTCTCATTTCCACAAATACTTACTAACATGGTTGGGAGTCTCAGATCCGCTTTTAAAGAGAAAGTAACTGGATGTGGCATTTTCAGTCCCTCTAGCAAAACCATTTTGAGGCAGAACTGCATCTAACTTCACAGTGAACGAGGCACAAACTGTTTCTATATTCCTGGTTTTGGAACCAAACCAACTTACCGCATCTCCATGAAGGCAAACAAAATCTTCGGCAAGCTTATATAAAGGAACATTCCAAACCCTAAAAAATTCAGCAACTGACCTAAGAAGGTCTGGGACTCATCACAATCTTAAACATGCTAACTGTCCACTGAAAGCTGCTCTCCGGTTTTTGTGCTCTGACATTGCATCAGTGCTGTCACTGGAGAGCCTTTCGACATTTGTATGTGATGGGTAAGTTCCTTTTACCTTTAGCACCATCAAGTCATCAAAGCTGCAGTCCACAATGAGGCGAAGCGTACTAGGAACAACTTCCCTTCGCATACGCTTTCTGTCATTCCCTTCATTATTGGAGTCCAATTTTGACTGACGTTCTAGTTTTCTCTTCTGGCGTTTTTCTTTTCGTTTCTGCCTAAACAAACAAACAAACAAATCTTCAAAAAGCACTGCCAAATCTGCTGAGGTATATGCTACACACATAAATGCATACTTCTATGATCAAGGTGGTTGTCCCGTGACTGTGGTGGTTTAAACTTATCCTGTTGCTTGCATTTGTGCTAGGCTGATACCAGCATGAAACACATGCCCCACCTTTGTGAAGTTCTGTATATACCTACAAAGACAGACATCTTACACAAATTCTATGAAGTCAACAGTGGGAGTCTCATGGATTTAAGGGTGCTCCGAGTCAGGTCTCATAACAGAAACGATGAAAAAGATTGCCAAAATCGCAGTATCAGAATCAGAATGTGGAAGGCGATTTACCTCCTGTGTCACTGAACAGTTTTTCAAAAGGCTTCTGAAGCAATTGTTTCTTCCCCTTGTTCCCCTGATGGGTGCAGGCAGTTGGGAGATCAGATTTCAGAGACAGCAACTTTAACAGCCGCTCTCTTGGGAAGGAACACTTCACATTCAGCAAGTCAAGGATAAACCACAATCAGCCCATTTGCAGATACGCTTTCTCTCAACAACAGAATAATACAGAAGCTCATCATCTTCCAAAACTATTTTAACAGATTGTAAGTCAACATAACTTATAGCACAGCATTTCATGTGTCAAAAGAAATTTTCTTTTGTTCACTGTCTTTGTAAGAGTCATGAAGTCTGACAGCACCAGGAAAAGAGGGCACAGCCCATTCAGAAAGGAACAAGGCCACACGTTAGTTCTCTCTTCTGACAAACCAAAACCACACAAGTTTGAATCTCTCCTGGTATCCTCTTCAAGTTGAGGAACACTTCCAGTATGAAGAGAGGATGCTTACCTTTATAGCTTCTTCATATGCAAATGGAGTAGCCTGTGACTACTGCTTTAAACGTGGTGTGGGAGAAAACTGGTTCAAGTGCCTTGATTTGCTAAAGCAACCTACATGCACATTCTGCTGACACATCGCTTTTTATTAACACAAAATACTCCATGTGATCCTAGAAAAGCTACTTTGCAAACCATACCTCCGTAGATCTTTCTGTTCTTCCCACTGTTTCTGCTTCAATAGCTTCTTCCTTTGCCTCTTGGACATGGGCTCAAGGCATTCTTCCTTGCCTAAGCCTGCTCCCTGTCTCTCTACTGGATTGTCACTTGACTTCACCTTTCCTTCAACATCAGGAACTTCAGGGGACATAGTGTTTTCCATTGGCGCCTCTGGACTTTCTGTTGGCGTTTCTGACGACATTAGCTTTTGGCCAGGTTTACTGACTTGTTTCTCGTGATAAATATTTCATTAAAAGCAAGCTTTTCCCTCACCAATTCTGTAAGAAACAAAACAATAGTATGAGTGTTACTAACAAGAAGTTCAATTAGAACAAATATCACTCTACACCTGCCATAAACCTGACTAAAGAAAAAATAATGAATAAGAGATAGCCTTTTTTTGTTTAAAGTTAGGTTGGTGCCTCTGCAACCAGTAACATATAAAATACTAGAGAGATTATAACCCGTATTCAGATCATGTCTAAAACTCTGCCTGCTACATCTGCAACTATTCAACAGTTTCCAACTAAAAACTTTGTGAAAACACAACTGCATAAAAGTAGGGAATAATACTGGATTAAATGTAAAAGAAAAAACATTAGCAGTTCTATTATGTGTACACAAACTATTCTTAAATACACAAACAGAAAAAATTAAAAGTTGTATCTTGCGATACAACTATGGCAGCATGTTAGAGAAATATAATTTTAAAGAGACTAAAGCCATTTTGGGGGAAAAAAGAAGTGTGAACAAGATGTACCTCTTCAAAATTAATTTTTATTTCTTCTGAGAACCAAAGACACTGGCCAACCACTGACACTGGCCACTGTCAGTGGACAAAACACAGCAAGTAAGGGGATGAACAGACTAAACTGTTACTCAGCAAAACGTTCTGCATTCAAATCGATTACAATTATACCCTCTCCTTTTCAAGTGTTATTTTTTCATACTAGTAGCTCCCCTGTGCTCAACAGCCGCATAGTTTTCCAAAGATAACTACTTCACCAGAGGACACTGCATCTACAGAGGCAACATGCAGAAAAAACAATCCCCGGCTTCTTCAGTAAAAGCCAGAAAACATACAAAATGCCAGAAAACCAGAAGCATTTTCGCCAACATACCCTGATATTTCCCTGTCTGGGGGCATTAAGACACAAGGCTCAGGGAGTCAAGACGCTCGTGGGTGCCAAACAGCACAGCCTCGCGTGGCACAGGTACGCCTGCAACCACCACAGCACGGACACCCCACAGATACCGCGTTCTATACATACATCTGTGTATGTATATATAGACGCGTGTACATATACACACATACATCTATATATATACACGTATCTATGTATACACACATTATATATATAGAAACACGCGTTATTTCTGCTCACGCGCCGAAGTACCTCATAACTCAACAAGCCCGGCCACCCCCGCCCACAAGGGCCCGGGGGGGGCGGGGGAACCGTCACCCCCCGCGCAGGCGGCAGTGTGGAAAGGGGGGCCGCGCTCCCCAGGCCGTTGGGGGGCGGCCATTTTCCCCTCCTTCCCCCTGAGGAAACCCGAGCCTGAACCCCAGCTCCTCCTTCCTCCCCCCTCCCCTCCCCGTACACCAAGGGGTAACGGACCCGGCGGGGGAGGGGCTGCAACATACCCGCGAACCGGCCCACGCGCAGGGCCGGGGGTGGGGAGGGGGCGGCTGAAAGGAGGATGATGAGGAGGAGGAACCCGCCCCCCACCCCCGCGCGCGCCCGCGCACGCGCGCCCGCCGCGACTTCAAGTCCCGGCGAGCAACGGGCGGCGGTCATGTGCCGCTAACGAACACCTCCCCGGCGGTGAGGGAGGGCGCCGCGGCGAGCAAATATTGAGCAGCGACGTTGAGGCGCGGTACTCCCTCCTCTGCCCAAGGGCTGGCCGGTAGCTGGGGCGGGACCCCCTCCTCTCCCTGCCGGTTGTGCAGGCCGGCGGGGAGCTGCTCTCGCCCCGGTCCCGCTAGGCACCGGGGGTTTACAGTGATCACTACGGTCTGAGTCGGCTCTGGTTTCACGTGAAACGGCGACCAGTCAAATAAAAAAAAAAGCAAAAGCTAAAATGGTGACAAATGCACTTGAAGATAAGTCGCGGTTTGGGTGGGTTTCTCGTTTTCGCATCGTTGCTTGTAACACGCTGACAAGCCGAGGTTGGCGGCAGGTGGCTGCTGCTGCCAGCCCTGCCATGGCGGCAGAGTGGGTGAGGGTGGATGTGGGTGCCGTGGCCAGGCTTTAGGGGCCTTTAGGGCCCAACAGGTACACAGATGAGCCGATTGCTTTGAAATCAGCCGGTGTACGCGCTGGCAGGCTAATGCGCCCGCTGCAAATTCTGAAGAAAGCTGTGCTCCTCCTCCCTTATGGCTGCGGTGGCTCCACAGGATTACGAGGAGCGAAAAGTAAGAAAAGCTTATTTTTATCTGATGGTTTTGATGACACTACTGAGTTCACGCAGGGGCCAGTAAAGTATTTTTAAGTGGTGACATTCCTCAGAGCAGATTTCTAGCTCCAAAGGTCCCCCAGCAATGCTGTGTTCCCTCTGCCCCCTGAAAAGGGGTATGCGCCTTCAAGCTTCATATTTTTAAAGGCCACTGCCAATTAGCTTTTTAAACTCTAGTGTCAATACTCAATGAATGGTGACATCCTTTCGCCTTCAGATAACTTCATGAAAGAATGCTGCCCTGGTACAGGAGTCATTTCTGGAGACCGGGATTATAATATATGAGAAAAATATATTTTGGGCAGCCTAAGTATGTAGATATCTGTACGCCCCTGGTTAATAAGGCACATGAAGTTAGCAAACATACGTGTGCTACCATAGTACCCTTTTCATCTGCATCAATGTTTATCTCAAGTTTCATTGGTTCCAGATATACACACTCTTTCAGTTTTAGTGCTGGTTTCAGGTTTACTACGGCTATGTTAAAGTCACAAAAATGTATGGTGTCACTATAGTAAGACACTGACCTTTAGCTGCTGTTTGTATTTAATATTTGCTGTAATATTTTATTTCATTTGTGGTTCCTATTCCCCGCGTTACTTTAAAAATAGCTAGACTTGCATTTGCTTTTGCTAGCGTCTATTTAAAACCTCACTCATGTTACTATTAATATCTGGCTTTACACACCAGCATCACACAAGTCCAAATGTGCCACTGTCCCTATGAAGAATCCTTCATTTTCCTTTGGTCATTAAAAGGCTGCAGATCAGTTACTGATAGAAGCCCATTTGCTTGTTTGCTTTTTTAAAAAAGTAAAAAGGCATCTAACAAATTTACATAATATTCAGATGTGCTTTTTCTTCGAATGAAGAAACTGCTTATGCATTTTGATTTATAAACCTGTTTTTCTCATACTGCACTTTCCAAAGCGGCAGTATTGCTAATCCAGACCCCTACGTCCTCAAACACAGAAACAGGGTAATGCAATGTTTTCTGAAGTCTGCCAAGCGCCAAGTGGTGACAAAGCAAAATGAAGACCTGAGCAGCTGCAAATATTGAGAAAGAGCTGTCTAACTGAATTTCATTATTTTGGTAGAGCCACAACGTGACTTTTCATGATGCTCATTCAAATGTTGAGTTCCCGCCAGCAACAGAACAAACTAAACACCCCATAGTTTAAAACTGCATATTGAAGCATTTTGTACAAACAGCACTGCGGGTCAAGAGGCATAGTATGGAAAGAGGAAAAACGATACTCCATGGAGGCTCACGTGTGAACACAGACATCGTTCTCTGTGGGCCGGGTCTGATTGCAGTGCTCTTGAGGCGAGGCTTAGGATGTGAGTGACGGGCACAGCTCACCTTTAGCCGGTGGCTTGGCTGTGCATCTCCCTCCCCCCACCCCCCGTGGCAGAAATGGGGGGTGACTTATCCACCTAAACAGCGGGAGCTGGGGCACGCAGGCACCAGCTGAAGGGCGAAGGTGGACTTGGGTACTTCGATGCACATAGCTGAAAGTTTGAGTTGAAAACCAAGATCTTCACACTGTCGCTTGTGAAGAGAAGACAAAACCATTTTGTTGACCTCAGAAGATGTGAGGAAATCTCATTAGTTTTATTAGGTCATATAAAGATATGAGGCTTATAGTTTGGACTCTGGGAAATGTGCAGCAACAGTAATACTTTGACCCCTGCACATATGCCAGCATGGCATGAAGTGTACGTTAGGGGCTGATCCTGCAACCTCTGCATGTAATGGACTTTGGTGGGTGCAACACTTCTTTCATTGGTGTAATTTGACTTCAAGGAAAATCACTGATTTACTCTGGCCATAACTGAGGTGAGGCTCAGGCCTCCTGTTTTTAAGATGTTTGAAGAATATACCAAGTATGTGTTATAGGTATGTATATAGGTGTATATATGTATATGCATGTGGAAATATGTGCACACTATTTCTCTACATCATGGCTACATCCTTAGTTCTATAATTGGCACTACTACACTGGTGTCCAGAGAGATACACTGATTTAACTCAGCAGGGGATCTGGCCTCTGATATTCTAGTGTCTGAGAGGCCTTTTTTTAAATAACTTTATTTCAAGGAAGAAGTACATTTTCTGTGTCCCAAGAACATAAGAGGAGGACAATTGCCCTTCTCCAGATTTCAGACCAATATCAATTCCTCCCCGTGACTGAAGTGTGAACGTTGCGTTTCCAAAGCAGGATCCATACCTCTGGTCTCTCTGTAACCAGAGTTGGTTTTTCACACAGATAGTGTCCTTATTTTTTTCAAAAAAGCACAGAAATCCTGGCAGGGTCCTTGTTTACCAAACACAGCAAAAGGATCAGCCAGAGTCCTCTGCCTCAGTCCCTTAAATTCAGCAGCATGCCACAGCCTGCGCTGGGGAAGCAGCATAAATAACAACAAACGGGGGAGAAGGAGTAGCAGCCCCCAGAGTTTCCTACTAATCTCCTCCCCACCATATGCACACACACACAACACACGAAGAGCTCCACGGGCACTTCCACAAGGTGCAGAGAGATAAGCGTGAGTGGGGAGCATTGGCGTGGACCTGTTGTTTCCCACTGCTGGGCAATGTTTGATATCCACGGTGCTCGGCTTCTCTTTTACCACAAGGCAACGAAGGAGGCATTTACACCACCCAAGGCGAAGACTGTTCTCACCTTACAATCCCTTACTAATACAGAGGAGCTGGTAGCAGAAATGGGCTGTTAGGAGCACCTATACACAGCCTGGAGTGGCATTGCTTCAGTCGGGGTGTTTGTAGCTCACAGTCTTGTTAAAGCAACCTCTGGAAGCGGAGGGAAAGAGTGTGGTGATGGCTCATGGGTGTGCCTCCTCCGCAAGCAGGACCCCGCAGAGCCAGGGAGGCTTCGTATGCCAGGGGAGAGGGTGCCGCCTCACAGGCTGTGACACCCAGGAGGTGACGAGGAACACGGGCCGGGGGTGACCTACTGCCCCACTGTCACCTGAGGGACAAGGAGGTCCTTTAGCAAGCCCTGTGGCCATGAGACTCAGTGCAAGATGGCCTGGGATTTACTCTCAGAGGAAACAGGGAAGCGCATGGGTTAGTCAGCTGGGGGCTTATCAGGGTAGGTGGTGAAGTGAGCATAAGAAAAGGGGAAAATAGGGGTGAAAAGGAGCGCTTGGTTTGTCCCGCTCCCAGACCTAGCCAAGCAGGTACTCCTCACCAAGGTGGAACAGAATGGCTGGTTTATCTCACCATCTGCCATTGCAATGATGTGATACATGGGCTGGGGCTGCTGAAAGAAAGAGAATTTATTTGACATGATGCAATAGAGCAGGTACTGACATTGCATCTGAGTCTCTGTAACAAAGTAGCATCCCTTTTTGGGATGGCAGTGATGAATCCCATGTACTTCTGCTTCCAGGAAGACCGTTAAAAAGCATCTGCCTCTGGGGTTGCTCACAAAGTTGATACAAGACAGCGGAGACAGTGGTCAGGATCTGGCCCTTGGCAGCAACAGACCCGAATGCCCTTTCATTCAGACAGAGGAGGATTGGCAGCAGCTCCTGGTTCTGCTGGGGCTGGAGGTGGGCTCCCTCACTCAGAAATGTGGCTGTGTGGGCTCAGTATTCAAAAATGAAAGCTGAGGCGATCGATAAAATGGGGTAGAAACCACCAGTTACCTTAGTTCTTAATAATTAACTGGAGGTCCTTCAATGAACTTAGTACCTGAGTGCGGAATTTGGAATCTGACCTTTACTACATCTAGATAAACAGTGTGGCCGACCTGGCAGCTCTCTCTGCAAGCGCACCTCCACTCTCAGCAGCTCGCTTCTTGGAGGCTCTCACACTTCATGCTGCAGTCGGGAGCTCGGGAGAGTCCAGCATGATTCTTCTTACCGTGCTGTTCCTTTGCATCATTTCCACCTACTCAGCTTCTGTTAAAGGTAGGTCTGTACCAGTCTTGGTTCAGCTTTTGGCTCAGGAAAGGCACAACCAGTGTGTGTATGCAGATCTGTTTTGCATCAAAACCGATCATCTTTACTCGTCCATCCTTGGGTAATGCAAAATGCATATAATAATAACAAAGGCTTAAGCGCTTGTAGCATTCATGTCAGCAGAGGGGATGAAGGAGACAATGTTTTCAGGTGCACAGGGCCAGCGGTGTGAGCCAGGAGACCGGGGATCTTGACCTTGCTTAGTCAGGACATGGTGTGGGGGCACAGACTTGAAAGGGGCTATTCACACGCTCAAAAGTTAAACACACAGAAGTGCTCTGGTGGAGCAGAGCCAGGAAGTGCTCAGGGCTCTCCAGGTTTCAGCTTCTGAGAAGTTGACTCAGCTACCACTGAAATCAGTAACAAGCATCCCATTAATTTCATGGGGAGCTTGCTCTGCAGTAAGTCATGAAAACCTGGATGTCTGCACAAGCCCTGGGAGCAGGGCTTTACTCAGGTGTCCTGACAAAGGTCAAGGGTTTGAAATCTGGAGACTGCCTGCTTCAGCAGTGCCAGTGTATGAAGCAAGGAAATGTGTCTTTAGTAGTGGCCCTTCATGTACGAACTGACATTAACTTTAGAGGAGCAGCAACCTTAAAACATGAGCCGACACCTAGTTTTTAGTTTGATGAGGATGTCATCATCATGATGAGGAGCAGGGGGGTGTGCCGTCCTAGGTTAAACTGTTAAAAAGGCTGTAGAGGTGCTCTCATGGGTGCCTCCTCCTGCTCCCTGCAGGGGATCCAGGACACTGTATCTGTGTAAGCACAGAGCAGCAACCTTCCCCCCTACCTCCGTACCCCCTTACAACAGGACTTATAATGCAGAGAAGTTTGCAGGCAGTTCCTCTACCCATGAGTGTATTTCACGAGACTGCCAAGTACCATTTATGGCTAGATACCGATATGCCACATTTCTGGTGTCTGCTCTTCCCAGCTTCTCCTTAATATCAATTAAGCAAAGCTCCTTCTTGATGTGATGTAATATTTGCTTGTCACTTTACATCTCCGGGGTACTGAGCAAGCATTTTCTCATTAATTAGTCTTCCCTTCAGCTCTGTCATGTCTCATCTCTGTCTTGTACAGAGAGATTGAGAGCTAAATACTGTCCCAAAGGCCACTTAGGGCCTCAGTGACAGAGCTGGAATTAGGATGAGTGTTTTACCTTTCCACCAGGCCATGCTGCCTTTTGGAAATATTGAAGGAATATTCTTTTAAGTCAGGTAGATCAGCACACATGAAAGTTTCCTACTGCAGTTCCACTTGGAAAATGTTTTCAGAGAAGCGGATGGGGTTTGATTTTTAAAGCTATCCGGTATAAGAAACTGTGGCAAATATAATTTATGAAGGTAGAGCCAGCAAGTAGTTAGAGACGCACATGCTGTGCATGCCATATGTATTAATAAAAGGCACAGGACTTGACAGCTGTCTCTACTCATGCAGCATAACCTTCTGTATTATACAGTATCATGATTTAATTATAGACTTGGCATGTTACACTTAATGACAGACACTTAACATTACTAGTCAAACTATGTGTTATGCACTCCACCTTGAAAGCAGGCACTTCTGACCCCAAGAGAGCATGGCCGACTGCAGTCTTTATGTCCATCTCTCCTCCCGTCTCAGTCAGTGGGACTTTTGCCATCAGCTGAAATGGCAATGGCTATGCAGGCAGCAGGGGTCCCAGAGCCATGCTGAATACAAAGGAAAGAGCTTCTAAAGGCAGGGTTTTTTTAAGAAAAGTTTCTAACAACAAGATGTAGGAATATTCCTTTTTAAATAGTACCAGTGTTTTCTTCATGAAAGATGGCACCAAAATTTAGTTACGCTGTTTTGAATACTGGTTCTGGGCAGTGACACTGTGTCTCTGTCCCTCAGCCACCAATATTCCCCTTGCCCCTCAAACCGACCACACTATCCAGTTGTCTCTCTTGGCTTCCCCATTTCCACTGGGGTAAGTGGACTTGGGACTGCATTCAGTACTGCCTCATCTCTGCTGCTTCTCTTATCATGATCCACCGCTGGCTCACCCTTTTCCATCAGACACCAGTCTTGCAACTAAAGGCGTCTTCTGCCCTGGCTCCCACAGTGTTTTCCACATACGAAATGGTGAAAGCTTTCCGAACCTAATACTCTTCTAGCTCCCAGAAATACTTTGCAATTATTCATCTGTTCCATGACACTTGCAAGAAGCTGCCATGTCATTTGCTCATCTGTTTCCTTCAGGAGGGAACAGCTCTTTTGTATGTGGGGACAAGCAAATGCTAAAAGGGAGGAAGAGGGAAGGAACTCTTGCAAAAGGAAAAAAAGCCATGAGAAAGGGAAGATGATAGGTGAAAGGTGCTTTTAACTGAGAAGAGAGAGGAAGCAAAACCACAAACATCCACCTTAACTAGTAAGACACATGTGTGTCAGCACCCAGGATCATTTTTCTTGGACGTGCTTTCCACCCACCTTTTATCTTTGGATGGGACTGTGTCACCTTCTGCGTTTAGAAGGCACCTAGTGGGTGGCATTCATAAAATCTCAGCCAACGCTAAATCATTAGCACTGCCATTTCTGCTGCAAATGAAGGACATTTCAAACCAGGAAGCCACCAGCTCCGAGGTACTGCAAGGAACCAGGGGTGTCCCTGAAAGGCGCAGCCACCTCTGGGCAGGCACTGAGTGCCCTCTGCTCTCAAGGGCAATGTAGTTTCAAAGCTGATAGGAGTGAGGGGAATTGGGGAACCAGTATTCACAGTAAACCTGAAGGAAGGGTTGTACGCCTCTTGGTGACTTTGTTTTGAAGCAGACACACAAGACATGCAAAACCAGAAGAGTCCTGTCATGCCAACATTAATGCTTCAGCCTCACTGCAAAAAAATCAATAGTCACAGCTTTGAATTCTCACATGCAGACAGGCTGCTCCCCCTGGGATTACCAAACTTGCTGTGCCACATCTCCAGCTGGCATAAAGCATAAGTCAGTTTAGTTCTGTGTAGGTTTGCTGATTTACACAACTTGCAGACCAGACTTGGTGGGGTTGCCGTTTTCCTCAGGGAAAGGTTCTTTGAAGCTAATTGTGATTTAAAATCTGAGAGTAAAATAAGAAAAGACTTTCGTTTTCCTTTTTACCAGTGCAGTGATTTGAAATTTATTTAGCAGAGTCAAATAAAACACTGAGGGACATGACATAAATCAAGATAGCCTGTTGATTCTCTGCAAGGGACTTTGAACACACCGTTTACATTACAGCACACTTAAGAAATTATCTGAGATCTTTTGATAGATTTTTCTTTTGTTTTTTTCCCCTGCACTTGCCATAAGACTGAGATGCATCTCCCTGAGGACAGAACTTTGCTTTTCTTAGATTAACTCTGTTGTGAAGTTTTTGTTTCTGCTCTGCATCTCCTGAACTCCATGAAGAAATTCCCAATGGATTCAGTGGTGCAGCATTCGGGTCCAAGAGGCTAGTGCCATGCTGCTTACAGATAGCACCTAAGGTCACTGTATGTGTATTTACTTTGCAGATGTAACAGCACTTTGTGTACAGCCAGCTTCTCCTCCCTTGTCTTCCCTCTACAAACTGACTTCATCAGTTTTTCTTGTGTGGAAGAGACCTTTGTAGCCATCTGCACCACAGGAGGGAAGCCCTTGAAAGCAGTGAAAAGGGATATTATGTATACCCTTCATGAGAAAATATTTAAAGGGTATTCAAGAAGAAATTGATTTTCCTTAGCCACAGATTTTAGGGGCACGGTCTTAATTGCTGTGCCTGAGGGTGGGTAGAGAGTTGTGACACTGGTGCCACACGTTCCCCACATGGCTGTGCATGAGAGAAGAGAAAGAGAAGATAGGAAAGGATGTAGTAGTAAGTAGTTTTATAAAGGAGAAATGAAAGTCATTTTAGTACTACAGATTTCATTTACACTAACAAGAGTGCAACTGAATGTGTAGGGAACAGTGTATCTGAGTTGTTAATGCAGATGGAAATGGCACCATAAATTTGGTATGCAAGTTTCATTTATGCTAGAATTTGGCTTTTATATCCCTTAAAATACATCAATTAAAAGCAGAGGCACAGCTACAGGGACAATTACTTAGTTTAAAGAACAAGGGCTTAATTATTTAATCTAAAAAATATTTTCCCAATGTCTTTATTAATTCATGTCACGCCTGGGCAAGGCTCTCAATGGAAAGATTCCCAATGAATGTGCAAGAGATGCAGAGAACAATTTCTATTGGCTCTAACAAATTACATCAGCGCATTTCAAATTGCTAAGCACACAAATGTTATGATTAGAGTATTTTGAGTTGCAAATAATTTTGGATTAATTTCTAATGCTAGCACATCCAAAGTAAAGAATTTTACTTTCTTTTATTTATTTAAGTATAGAGCTAGAAAAAAGGATTTTGTGGACATTCTTATCTTAAATATATGAGATTAGTGTCAACTTAATCACAAAAAAACCCCATCTGCTCCAGTAGGACAGCCTCTGTAATCAAGGGTAGCAGGATCAGTCCCATAAATCTTTTGTTGGCAATTAAATTTTTGATTTTTCTAAAGGTATTTTTTAGAGAAAATCACAGATTATGTGAGTTAGTGAATTCTAAAACACTGTTTGTTTTTGCTTTCCGAACAGGGCACACTACTGGACCAAGCTTAAATAATGACAAGCTATATAAATTTGCTTACTCAGCTGAAGTGTATGTTGATCGGGTGAAAGCATCACTGCAGAAAAGTGCAGGCTACCGGATTTCTTCTGGTGTGGATGTCAACCTCTTATGGAGAAATCCTGACAGTGATGATGACCAGTTGATTAAAATTACGGTAATTAACGTAATCAGACAACTTAAAACATGCTCAATCTTTTCTGCATTTATCTAACCGCTAATCTAATCTAATCTTGAAGAACAC
The DNA here is from genome assembly GCA_013401315.1 of Balaeniceps rex. Lineage (NCBI taxonomy): Eukaryota > Metazoa > Chordata > Aves > Pelecaniformes > Balaenicipitidae > Balaeniceps > Balaeniceps rex. Next base: position 14,021 of record VYZW01056998.1, on the reverse strand, counting down.
ATTTTCAGAAGATGAGCTAAATCTTTTATTCTTCTCTTGTCTCATCAGCTAAACCCAGCTTCTTAGATAAGCTGATTCCTATAGAATAGGACTTCACAAGAATGTACCTAACATCATAAGCCAGAACTTCAGAATATTTCCTATATTTTGAAATTGTTTCGTACAGCTTCTATAGCTTCAAACAACTGGTGTGCAAGCACCTACCTGAGGGAAAATAGGTTGTCTGAAGTCCTTGGTTCTAGCTGCAAATCATGACATTTGCTAAACACAAACTGGTTTTCGTACTTAGCTTTATGGTGAGTTTTTCTGCCACTTAATTCCCCAGTGGTGAGTGCTGGTTTCTTTTGAAAACATAGACATAGTAATCACGGAAGATTAATGATCAGAACCAAAAATGAAGAAATAAAAAAGATGTATTAGGTGATTTAGTCTATCCAGCCTACCCCAGGCCAATGCTAGACTGCTCTCTACATTAATTTTCTCTGCTTTTACTTTACTAGATAAGAGATGTTCAAGTTGAAAATGTGAATGAACGTCCAGCTGCTAAAAACATCTTCAAAGGAAAAAACACAGAGAAGATCATCGGGAAAGAATATGTGGAAGCTTTACAGAGGCCCATAGTTCTTGAGCTAGTCCGTGGAAAAGTAAGACCCTGTCTTTTAAAATTCAATCCCTGAGGGAACCTTAGACAAATCTTTTCTTACAGGCTTAGAGAATTTACCAATCCACTCTGCTCTCAGTATTATTAATATGCCATCATGTCCTACCTTTCTATATTAAATACAGTAGTTTAGAACAGACTGTAATTTACCTGTATGAGAGGCCCTTCCAGCCCAAGCCTCTTGTGCGTAGAGAACACCATACAGTATGGAACTAAAGAGCAGATTGTACCCACAAATATATGGGTACACATAGAATCATAGAATGGTTTGAGTTGGAAAAGACCTTTAAGATCATCAAGTCCAACCGTAAACCTAACACTGCCAGGTCCACCACTAGACCATGTCCCTAAGCACCACATCTACATGTCTTTTAAATACCTCCAGGGATGGGGATTCAACCGCTTCCCTGGGCAGCCTGTTCCAATGCTTGACAACGCTTTTGGTGAAGTAATTTTTCCTAATATCCAATCTAAACCTCCCCCGGTGCAACTTTTCCTCTTGTCCTATCACTCGTTACTTGGGAGACCGACACCCACCTCGCTACAACCTCCTTTCAGGTAGTTGTAGAGAGCGATAAGCTCTCCCTTATGAGTTCCCTCAGCTGCTCCTCATAGGACTTGTGCTCCAGACCCTTCATCAGCTTTTTTGCCCTTCTTTGGACACACTCCAGCACCCCAATGTCTTTCTTGTAGTGAGGGGCCCAAAACCGAACACAGTATTTGAGGTGAGGCCTCACCAGTGCCGAGTACAGGGGGACAATCACTTCCCTAGTCCTACTATTTCTGATACAAGCCAGGGTGCTGTTGGCCTTCTTGGCCTCCCAGGCACACTGCTGGCTCATATTCAGCCAGCTGTTGACCAACACCCCCAGGTCCTTTTCCACCGGGCAGCTTTCCCCCAGCCTGGAGTGTTGCATGGGGTTGTTGTGGCCCAAGTGCAGGACCTGGCACTTAGCCTTGTTGAACCTCATACAACTGGCCTTGGCCCATCGATCCAGCCTGTCCAGGTCCCTCTGTAGAACCTTCCTACCCTCCAGCAGATCAACGATCCCGCCCAACTGCGTGTCATCTGCAAACTTACTGCGGGTCCACTCGATCCCCTTGTCCAGATCATTGATAAAGACATTAAACAGAACTGGCCCCAATGCTGAGCCCTGGGGAACACCACTTGTGACCGTCTGCCAATGGGATTTAACTCCATTCACCACCACTCTTTGGGCCTGGCCACTCAGCCAGTTTTTTACCTAGTGAAGAGTATGCCCGTCCAAGCCATGAGCAGCCAGTTTCTCCAGGAGAATGCTGTGGGAAACCGTGCCAACCGTGCCTTACTAAAGTCCAGGTAGACAACATCCACAGCCTTTCACTCATCCACTAAGCAGGTCACCTTGTCACAGAAGGAGATCAGGTTAGTCAAGCAGGACCTGTCTTTCATAAACCCATGCTGACTGGGCCTGATCACTTGGTTGTCCTCTACATGTCATGTGATGGCACTCAGAATGATCTGCTCCATAACCTTCCCTGGCACCGACGTCAGACTGACAGGCCTGTAGTTCCCTGGATCCTCCTTCTGGTCCTTGTAGATGGGAGTCACATTTGCTAACCTCCAGTCCACTGGGACCTCCCCGGTTAGCCAGGACTGCTGATAAAGGATGGAAAGTGGCTTGGTGAGCACTCCTGCCAGCTCCCTCACTACCCTTGGGTGGATCCCATCCGGCCCCATAGACGTGTGTGTCTAAGTGGTGTAGCAGGTCACTAACCATTTCCGCTTGGATTATGGGGGCTTCATTTTGCTCCCTGTCCCTGTCTTCCAGCTCAGGGGGCTGGATAACCCAAAACCAACTGGTCTTACTATTAAAGACTGAGGCAAAGAAGGCATTAAGTACCTCAGCCTTTTCGTCAGCCTTTGTCACTGTTTCCCCCCTGCATCCAATAAGGATGGAGATTCTCCTTAGCCCTCCCTTTGTTGATAATTTATTTATAGAAACATTTTTTATTGTCTTTTATGGCAGTAGCCAGATTAAGTTCTAGTTGGGGTTTGGCCCTTCTGATTTTCTCCCTGCCTAACCTCACAACATCCTCATAGTCCTCCTGAGTAGATGTAGATATAATGCACAATTGCTGTGTAAGATTTGTGCTGTTGACTTCAGTGAGGCCAGGATTTTATCCAAGGTCTGAAGGCAGAAAAGGAGATACAGTTTGTCATGAGGGAGGTTATACCGAGTCTGTGAGGAACAGTGTTAATCACTTTAAACCCTTAGCAAATACTTTAGCATGACTGCTTTTCCCACCTCTCTTCCTTGCTTATTTACTTCAATGTCACCTGCAGTTTCAGTGGTCCCAAGTTAATGAGCTTGATACTGAAACAGCCTCTCATGTTGTTCCTCTACTGGGAACTGTCTCCAAAAATCAGAAGAGAAGGCACAATGAGCAGGTGTGTCTTGGTGTGTGCCTGGGTTTTATAGCTTGCCCTAAGAGAGCAACAAAGCACTGTCCCACCGCAGGAGCACCCATGTCCAAGTGCAGCACTCAGGGTCCCAGTCTTGCTCAGGAAGGGAATCAAGTAAATCCATCTCCCCCTCTTTTTCCCTGAGGAGCTGCTAACTTAGCCCCTTGTGCTCAGCCTACTGCTCTGGCCAGGGAGCGGCAAGGCTTGAGCCATGGCTGCTCCTGCCTCCTCTCCACACTTCACCTTCTCGTTGCTTGTGGCTGGGAGCATTAGGCCAAGAGCCTCACTCTCCCTTCCGCAGCCTGAGCAAGTGGGCAGG
>VYZW01056997.1:113170-125734 GCA_013401315.1 Balaeniceps rex | reverse complement strand
TAGAGAGAAGATTGAAAAGCGAGTTGATTAGTCTGTAGAAATCAAAGAAGGTACTTACTGTCATGAGAGATGTAGTCTTGAATGGAAACAAGCCGAATTAAGCATGTAAAAACTCAAGGACCATCCATCTTCTTTCTGGACATGACTTAACTGAACCTTGGAAGTGCTGGAGGAAGTATTAAGATTTGTCAAAGCTTGTGTTTGTTGGTAAGGCTACTTACTAGTGTCAGCCTAGAGNTTTTCCCTTTATTTCTGCTCACGGATTGGGTTGGATGTTGCTCTAGGCACTAGCAAGGTATGTTGCTTGATTCTTGGAAGCATGCCTATGCTATGCAAGAGGTTTCCAATACGTGGTCTGCCTGATTTATGGTAAGATGAGCACACATGGCATGTACAATATCAATGTTGCCAACTTTTGGGGTATTTGTCAGTTGTCCTAAAAAGATCTCTTCTACCCACAGTTGCTAACGGTTGGAATTTTTGTTTTAAAATTTGTCATGCTTTAAGTAGATGGGCATCTGACACATTCCTTGGGAACGTGTAGAATATATATATATTGCTCCACAATTCCTTGGAATCCGTTGGGAAATGGCTGTCCAAATTGCACCAAAAATTCAGCAGTATCCCCAGTGGGATTATAACACTGGTATGAATAGAAAGCTGTAGTAAATGCTTCTAAAAAAATTTTTATTTGTAGTGTTGAATAGCCATTTACCACTAAGTGACTTTTTAAGAGGATTCTAAGCGTAAGCTGTTTAATGAACGAGTAAACCACAGCTCTGGGCAGTAATCCATTTCTTCTGGTTTTTATGAGATCTGTATGGAAACTAAAGGAGGAGGTTAGTTTTCAATACCAAAATCATTAGGTGCATCGTCGAGATTAAAAATCACAAGGCATGTTGGAAGTATCATTAAACTAGGACAAGAAATGAAATGGGACATGTGGATGGAAATGTAAGAGTTGTAGCAGCTTAATAATATAAGCTTTGACTTTAAACCAAACATGTTTGCAAATCTCTGAGGTTTGGTATTCTCAGGTCACCAAAGGCTAACTCTGTCTGGATCTGTATAGATTATGTAAATTTTTGAAGTAAAACAGGCTTCTAGAAGATGAAAATCTGTCCCTATAATCCTCCTTTTAAGACTTCTTTCTTATTACACTCAAGATTTATGTTGATGCTCCTAAGAGAGACATGACAATCCGTTTTAACTTCAGAGAGTATCATAAAGGTGATGGCATTTGAAAGCAGGCTGAATAGTTCAGCTTCAAACTCATTTTTATGTTCTGAAATTAGATACTTTTAAAAATAATAATCTTTTACAAGATGCATTAAGACTTAGAATGCCTTGTCTTTATTAAAGGGCAATAAAACCAAAATATTATCTTTGAAGGGCATCCTATATAAAAAGGTTTATCTGAAATGGCCTTGGACAGCAAGGGAACTGAATTGGAAATAGAAAACAAAGTTGCAGTGAAGCGCAGGACTCTGCCATGCTTAACTTGCTGCCTGTGCTGGTTACAGCTTGATTCCTGAAGTGTTTCTACTGTTGTTTTCAGCAGCTTCCCGACAGCGGGAGTGTGTGGGGTGGAGGACAGCCCCTGGTTCATCCTGGCTGTCTCTGCTCAGTTAAGTTTTCCTCACTGTGAGGAAAGTTCCCATGATTTTGTGCATAAGTAGCAGAGCAGTGTCTGGAAGGGACAAATGCAGAATATCACCTGGCAGAGTTTCAGCCCTAATGGGGAAACGTTGAACTGGGATCTGTATGTTGGATTCACATTCTTCATCCCTGATTAAAGTCTTCAGAGCGAGGACCACTCCTGGTGGAAATCATTCGTGCCTCCTCTGTAAGATGACAGTTGACTTTAACTCCCTCCTGATCTGGAAGTTTCTTTTGAAGTGGGGCCAAGAGGTGATGCAGAGGCTTATAAGCAGGGCAGGTTTTGTAGGGAGAGTTAAAATATTTTAGTAGAAGTACTGCTAGAGTCAGAGAAAATGGATAACCTATAAAGCACAAACTTTCTTCAAGTCATCATGCAGATGTGGTTCCGTCGCTCTGGTGATATCTAGGGACTAGTCATCTTGGACTCAGAGAGCTGTTTTTATGCCAGGATTGTGTAAGAATAAATCAGTGGTATTAATACAATGCCATAATTAGTTTCCAAATAGCATTGAGTAGGTGACAGTAAGGTCTGTAAAAGCACAACTGGCACAGAGATGATGTTTAGGAAACGGTTATTTACTGTGTCTTGAAAACAAGAATGAGAGCTTTTAGCAAAAAGCAAGTTAAAAATGACCAAAAGGAGTCTGTTCTTCACACAGTGTGCAGTTACAGTGGGACTCCTTGCTGGAGGAGGTTTGAATGATAACGGTTTTGGTATGGTCTTCTTTTACATCTTTGGGATTTGCTTTGTTTATTTTTCAGTTTCATTTTAGTTACTAACAAATTGAATGACATTGAGACATACAACTGAACAGAGATTTAAAAAAAAAAAAAAAAACCAACAAAAAACCACAAAAAAACACAAAAAACAAAAATCAACAACCCCTCCCCAACAAACTGCTGCTGAAAATTAAAGGAGCTGCACAGCAAATTGTTTTTCTATCCAAAAATCCACCCTTTGGTTTCACTTGACCCCCAAAAGCTGCTTTGCTTCTGCTGCTGTTACTGCTAACCTTCTGTGCTTGGAGAGCTGTAACCTTTCCTTTTAAGTCTGGATTCCACTACAAGTGCTTGGGTGTTTTTTTGTCTCTTCTGTTGCAGGTCGTGCAACCTCTGTGGGTTTTTTGTGGTTAAAAAACAAAGGTAGGAAAGGCTGACTGTAAGTATTTGTCCCAAAGAGAGAAATAAAGGAAACAGCCAAGTACTTAGCTGCTTTGGAATGAAACATATTTATCACAAATGGCTCTTTGCATTGCTAGAGAACATGAAGAAGCAGTGCTTGGGGATGCTCTTGAAAGATCTGCCCTTTTCAGTGGGATCTGGAGCAGAACTATGAGTAGAAATGGTTGGTTACATCTAAAAGTAGGCTTTCTCCCTGTTTTCTGTTTAATTCACTGTTACTGACGAGAGTGTCAGATTTAAACTGTGCTTCAGGCAGCCAGGGTAGAAGTTTCCCCCTTGCTGCCTTGACACTCTTTCCAAGAAGGTCCGTCCATAGGGGCCAAAATTGCAGAATATTTCCTTAAGCCACTCTCTCCATGGATCATCGTCTGTTCTGGTTCTGCTTTGGTGATATGTATTTCCATGTGTAATTGTGACTACCCATAACTTCCAAAGAAATCCCTCAAATAAGTTATCCCATGACCTAGTCACTGTATACTTTTGCTGGCTTCAGACTTGCAGCTCCAATGCAGAAGACATTTTCTTCTGTGTCTCTGGAGCTGCTTCGTCGGGTACGTTTTTTAAATGCCTGCGAGTTATGTGTGAGTGTACTTCTGTAGGCGACAGTCGTCGTATTTCAGAAAGTGGCATTAATTGTGATAATGTAGCATACAGCTCCTCTTTGTGAAATTCAAGTCTTTTTAACATCACCACCTTCAAAGACAATAAAAATTCCAGTCTGCATTTATCTATTCCCATGTGAGGAGTTACTGCAGTGTATATTGTATCATTCCATGTGAAATTCTTCTGCTTAATAGTCTCATTTATACACAGTTGTCTGAGGTCAGTTTTCCATTTTGCAGTTGTCAAACAGCTGTCAAATTAAGAGACCAGATCCCAAAGTTCATTTACATTTTATGCCATTCTTCGGGTGCCTGTTTCATATCTTAATATAACTAATGATTTATCTACATATCTTAGTCTTCTTTCTGCACTTGTTTTTCACAGATGTTCACATCCTCTCACTCTTCAAGAGCAGCCCTTAAAATAAAACTTCTGTAACTTTTTCTTTGTTGAGGCTTTTTATTTTACAGCTAAAGGAAGACAGTACTGTATCTTCAGTGCAGGCAGTGTAAATGAAAACGGTTTAAATTCTGCCTCATATTAATTGTAATTTGAATTCTGAACTGAAAAACAGAATAATAAAAAAAAGTTTTGAAATGTGTTCCTAGAAATCACAAAAGAGAAAAATGTCAATTCCATTCATTTATCGTTGGTTTTGGTTAATAATTGGCCTAGCTATTGATTTCCCCCTTTAACTTTTGATTTCTTGTTCTTCAAGAGAAAACCAAAATTAAAAAGGGCTTTGTTCACAAATCATCTTTGTAGTAAAATGTATTCATTTTTCATCCTCGGGAATATCAAAGGCTATCACATGAGCGAGAACACAGAGACTAAATTGAATGCTATTTGTGGTTTTGTAGTATGATGATTCTTACATCGCTGAGTTCCAAGCGTAAATTTATATGGTGAAGATTTAGGGGTTGTTTTCTTATTTTTTTCCAATGGTGTAATGATCAAAGGAATATCTCTATACATGCCATTGATGTCTTACTACAAAGTACTTAAATAGCCTGAGGTAGCCATCTACTTTATAAAAATTCCTTAAAGACAGGTAGGACCCTTGGGTGTTAAATGTATACTTTTGGGTTTGGTGTATTTTCAGGGGAGGAAGGCAAGAGAGATACTATTACAGGCCTCAGCAGTTCTCTGTAGCGTTGAGCTTTAAAAAGACTCTTTAAAAAGTAGCCTTAAATTATGGTCACTGGGGGAAGTTTGTCTAGGGTACGCTGTGCCAGAAAATGTTTCTGTGCCATTTCAACGTCATTCACTAACCGCTTCAAGAAGTGTAACTTAATTAACCCTTTCCAGGTTTTAGGGGAAAATTCTGGTTTTTTATGTATTTGTTGCCTCTTGCATTCTGGAAAGAGAGAGTTTAAAGACTATCGATACTCCTTTTTGCCAGTTGCTTAAAGACCCTATGCTTTGCTAAGTAAAAGGAAACAGTATCCTTGCTATTTGCTGCATTTCATAGGCATTTCATAGGCAATTATTAGTCTTTTCGGTTGATGGGATCCGCATTGGGATTGTAATAAAACACAAGTCAATGTGAAATTGGATGCAGGCTAGGAGAGCAGATAAAACCAAGTGAAAATTAATGACAGATGTAAAAGTTATTGGTAATAACATAGTCATCTTTTTACAGTCTTTTTCTAAACTATATTTTTATTTCGGCAGATGTCACTTGAAATCTTCAGAGTAAACAATCTCTTTGATTTTGATTATGATCTTGAATACTGAAAGTAGCTTAATTGTGATGGGTTCTGACTTATTTATGAATATGGTTTTATATTTGAGGGCAGGCACACAGATCCCAGGCTGCTGAGTTTTTCAAAAGGGGTTGTTATGGTAGGATGCAGGGAGCTCCAGTAGGTGTCTGTAAGTCTATGGCTTGAGATATCGCTAGCATTAACTGCAGGGTCCACAGAGCATCCCTGAAGCTGAGGCTCTGTCATCATTTCAGGTAGGACATGGGGAGCGGTGGGGCTGGTTTGCTCAGACGTTCCCCTAAGAAAAATATGGGAAAGCGCAAGTTTTCAGTGCTTGTTCAGCACTGACCATAAACGGTACTTCTATAAGGAACTAAAAAAAGCCTTCCCCACTTGTTTTAAATCATAAGCAAGCTTTATTTTCTTAGTTTCTCATATAAGAAAGACTATCCTGGGTCAGGCCAAAGGGATTCTCTCTTTATCAGGATTCATTGATGCCCTTCCTGTCTCAGACCCATCGGGTCACGGGACCTCCTCATTAATCTCGCCCTGGCCCTGTTGGCTATCAGCAGCTCTGGGAGGAAGATGCCTGACGTGGGGAGGTGCCAGGAGCTGAGACCTTCTCATCCTTCAGGAGCATGACTGGGCAGCACTCGCCAGCTCCCTGGGTGCCCGCAGGGACGGTGGGCACTCCTGGAGAAGGCTGGTCAGCGCCTCCAGGTCTTCCCCATTTTTGCACTCTTGAGTTTCCTTCTTTTCATTGTCCCTTGAGCTCTCCCCACCGCACTTGTTTGGAGTGGAGATGGAAAAGGGTATTTTGCTTTGGTAGGTGAAAAACAGTAACAAAAGTGTATGGTAGTAGATACTTAAGGTTAGGATGAGCACAGGCATGAAGGGATAAGTCTCCAGAAGACTCTCCAGCAAGTTTTGTGTCAGGGACTCCTTGAAACAGTGATGGTGTCTTTGTAACTGTGAAAACTTCCTTTCATGACTTTGTCCAGTTTCCCTTTTTAGCACTGCGAGAGGCAATGACCACTCATCTTCCTGTTGGTTTTCCATGCCATTTATGATTTTAGACATCTCTCATATTCTCCCTTGCTTGCCCTTTTCCAGGCTGAAGAAAGCTGCTCCGTCTTTGTTCTCCTATATGGAAGCTGTTCTGTACCTTTGATTGCCTTTGTCTTTTCTTTGCTAGGTTTTCGAGCTTCTGTTTGAGAAAGGGGGACCCAAACTGCATCCCCTGAGGGTATAGACAGGGTTATAGAAGGGTATAGAAGGGATTTATACAGTGGCAATGTATGTGCAGGGCAGCATCCCTCCTTCAACAGGTTCTTGCATGTGTACACACATAGACACACTCTGTTGGTGAGTGGAACTGAGAAGAGCAAATTTGATTAATCAAGTCCTTAACATAATTAAAATTAAACAAGACCTCTTGGGACAGTAATCAATCATAGCAATCAACTGTCTCTGGTATGGTGCCTCTAGCTTTTGTTTTTCTTTTCTTTTTAAATAATTTCTGAATAGTGATTGACTCTTTCATAGACTTACCTATTCCTACCCTGTGGTGTCCTTTCTAAGGGAAAATAGCTTGGAGCCGATTGTTTTTTTCTGCACGGGTAACTCAACATTTACATTTATCCATTCATACTGGCCTCTGCCTCTCATTTGATATCTACTCACTTGGTATTTTAAGGTACTTCTGCAGTTCTTCACTATCAGCTTCCACCCTTAAAGGTCTGAACAGCTTGATAGGAAAGCCAAGTGGTCTGTCCATCTGAGCACGTCCTGTTCTTGAGTGAAATAAGATATTGAGGTCTTATTATTGTGAAGTACATTAACCATCCTTCTGAGGTGGAATTAACCTGTTTTGAAGTGTTGAGCTGTTGTTATGAAGGGAGGGTCACTGCAACCACCACTGTCTCCTGTTCATGCTAAGAAAAAGAAGTAGCATCTTTTGAAAGGGATGCCATAGACGTGTCATCCAGGATAGGATTGCTGACGGTGCCCGTCAGCCTAATGCAGGTGGTACTTGTAATCTGTGTAATTCAGTCCATGACAGAAAGATCTCAGTAAGACCGCTGTTTTCAGCCTTTCCTGTTGGCTTGGTCATGCGAGTCCCAGCTAAACAGGTTGGGAATCCCATTCGGAGGGCCCTGAATTTCTTATGTATTGCAAAGGTATTTAGGAAGGTTGTGCAAACCTGTAGCTTTTACATTAGGAACCGTATATTTTAAAGTCAGGTATGTTACACACTTAGATACCCTACGTTCTTGATGTAGGGGTGTCAATAAGAGGTCTGATTTACATAGGTTAAGCATATGGAGTTTGTGCCGAGCTTAAGCAGAGCCAACGGGGAGGTATGAGCCCAAGTCTGCTGCAGAAGACACAGATGACTTTGAGCAGCCTTACACTAATGAGAGTGCTCCATGCTTTTGCTGCTCAAATTACTGAAGTGTTGGTTTTGACACACGGGAATATTGATTTTTAAACTGCTGTCATGAAGTCAGAAGATGTTCAGCTGCAATGTGGACAAAGGGAGGAGGCTCTGAAGGCTTCAGCATGGTGATTTCAAGGTTAGCCCATCATCTAAGGGATCCAAAATCTGCTTTGTGTGTCTGGCTAGAAGGATGGCTTCTGCTTCTGAAATCAGACTTTCTCCCAAGTCACTGCAGTCTTTTTCTTTATTGTCAGTGCCCATTCCGGGATGTTTATTATTTGTGTGGAGGAAATGCATATATGCTTTAGCTGCCTTCAAGACTACTACTGCGCTTGCCCCGTCTTTCTCGCCAGAGTGCTGACTTTTCTCATTAGGCTCAAAAGAGAAAGTACCTCCTCCCCTGCCCCAACTCAGCTGAACAGTTGCATCTGTTTCAGATCTAGAGGATCACTGGTGTGCCTAGAAATGTGTCTTAGGTTTTTTCTCCCCCCTCGCCCTCTCCCATGTCACTTGCTCCAATAAAATGTTTTCTGTCTCCCAGAAAATTGTGTCTACTATTCTGTAGGAACCTAAAGGCAAAGAGAGTTTTAGAAATGCAACATAGCTATCTGTCTTCTGTACTGATGTGCCCCCAGTACATGGTTTACCATGTTTGTGTTCGCAATACCCCTTTATCCCTCCGTTTTACCAAAATGGGCTCAAAACTGGAGGTGAGTCAGTGTCAGGCTAGTGTGTGAACTAAAGCACTAGCCTTTTTCTGGGCAGAAAAAAGCATATACATTGGTGACCAGCTGTCAGAGCAAAAATAATTAATGCATCAAAAAAGTTTATACATGTTAGATAGACTGGCTTTATTTGTTATGGTTAGTTACTGAAATTAAAGCTATTAGAAGGGCAGGAACATTTTCTCTCATGATTCATATGGTTTTGCCCTGGAAAACATGAAAATACATAATACAAACTGGATGCTGATAAATTATTTTTGCGCAGATCATAAAATTAATAGTACAATTTATATAAAAAGGTATAAATTAGAGTATTTAAATGTTATTTTTATGGCATATTAGGTGTAATTGTTTTAATGTAAATGGTTTATTTCAAGGAAACTGTGAAATTGATAAATAAATCTACTCTGTTCCAGTGCTAAACATGTGAAATGTAATCTTCTGGAGTTTTACATCCACAGGCCAGTGTCCTTGTGTTTGCAGTAGGATGTAGGTGCCACTAATGTGTGTAACAGGTGCATGTAATTTAACTGTAGAACTAGTCAAAATACCTTTAATCAGTTAATGTTAAGTCAAACCATATGGGTCCACGGCTACTTTTCTTGTGCTATCCAATTGGCCACAGTCGGTGCTTTTGTGGATCAGCGTCCTGTAGGACCCAGCAGTGGGATGTAGAAAAGACCCGGTTGCTGAAATTTTAATCTTTCTGCTCCAAAGTAACAGCTGCAGGTAGTGTAAGTGCACGATGGCCCGTTTCGACTTTTCTGTTTTTACGTATGGGTCGGTTTGGGAGATTGCAGGATTGTGTGCGATGCCCCAAAGAGCACAGGCATTCAATAGCGCGTTTATGGGCTTGAAGAGCCATTAAAGAAACTTCAGCATCAGCCTGTATTAGAAATGTAACCAAGGCTTGAACGCAGAGAGAATAGGGTGCTCATCTGGTCAATAGCTTTCAACACTGAGTCTTCTGTGATGTTTTAAAACAGATGCAGTAAAAACAAAGCATAAATATCATGGAGAGATGGAAGTGTCCACTGTGCAGGGTTTTCCTGCAGTGGCTGATGCAAAAATATTTGGAAATGCATAGCAACTAGACAGCAACTTCACTACTATCCAAGGCATGAAAATGTTTTTATGCATATAAATGGTGAGTTCCTTTCTTCTTCTGGAATTATTAGTTTTACCAAAGGCCGCTTGAACTAGGACAGAAACAGATTTGCTGGTGGACTGGAGTAGCATGAGCATGAAACAACACTGATACCATCTACTGAGCAGTAAGTGTTTTCAGTTTGTCGTCTTGTAATATGTGGATTTCTACTTTACATTGTTGGGAAGTATTTCATTATTCAGGTGCTGTATTCAGCATATATGTGCCCTGTTAGCTGATGCTGCTGGAGGAGAGTTATTTCATGGGGTTGTCTTTCTGGGTGGTCCTCCCAAAGCCGTAATCAACGTACGCACGGCGTATCTTGTCAGCGCGGGGCTCAGTGCCGCAGATTTATCTTGTAAGATAGCACCGGCCAGAGTATGCCGGCTAAGGATCTGTTCAAGGATCCTGTCTACGATTAATAAAACTAACTTTTGAAGCTGTCTTTTTCTTTCATTGTACTAAAACAATTTGGAATGTCAAGTTTTCCCTTTGAAGTTTAATTTCAAGTTCATCGACTGTGCTAGTGGCCTACATTTCTGCAGATCACAGCTTCAAAAATCAGACAATAAATTTACTTCCGAGACATTTGTAGGATTTGTTTTCTTGAACGCTAACCTTAATTAATGTTTATCTTCATCTTTAGAGTCTTTTTGGCAATTGATTGCAAGAAAATGCGCACAAATAAAAAGTTCCTTTGACAGATATTTAAAACAGCCGTGGTAGTAAGTATACCATTAAATCCCAAAATACTGTCAAAATAATTTTCAAGGCAGATTTTGTACATTTTTTTTAACCTTTTACTTAAAGTAAATATCTTCAATATATTAATTTAATGACTTATTCTTTCTTCTGCTAATAAAGTAGAAAAACCAAATGTTGACTACCGTTTTTAAACTTTTTTTTAAGAGAACTAACTTGGGAAGCTAGAGAAAATATACTGGATGGCACACTTAGGAGCTATGCAGGGTCTAACAGACCCATAACCATAAAATATTTTGTATTTTAAAAAAATCGCATTACAGGAAAATAGTTTTTGTTGTTGCTGGTAATATTAAAGCAAAAAAAACAGCAAAACCAACCCACAGAAAACAAGGCAGAGCTGTACTAGTAGGGGGTATGTGCAAGAGTATTGGCATTTCTTTTATGCCACTTGTGAAAAGATTTCATCTTTATTCTCTGCCCTCTAAGAAGACTTCAAACCTAATGTTCTGGGTGGCAGACATCCGCTCTACTTTCAGCTTTTAAAATACACGTCAGCACTTAAGTTGGGTAGACAGCAGCACTAATCATATTAAGCACAGTCTCCAAACTCCCGGCGAATGCATAATTAATACATTGTTTTAGAGGTGCGGGGACAGGGGTGGAGGGCAGGGGCTGCGTGCATAGCTCGCTGCGAGCGTGCGGGCTGGGAGCCTGGTGCTTGGCGGTCCGGGAGACCGCCGCTCCCTCCACTCGCTAAATCTTGTTTGTTACACCTCGAGCAGGAGCCAAGCCATCAAGCAGCCTCCATTCAAGTGTTTGCCACATGGACCTCTTGCTGGGATAGTAAATGCTAATTCGGTGTCAATTAGAAAAATGCCTGTAACGGGGTGCTGCAGTTAATAAGAGGCACTTCTGTTGATTCATTGCTGTTTTTTTTTTTTTCCTGCTCCCTATATTTTGTGCATCTTTCACTACTTTGTTTTTTATTTTAAGCAACTAAACTTGAGTGCCTTTTACTATTTCATCTCCGTTTTAGATGTTACTCCTAAGTTTACTTTATGCCAATATTCCTTTTGATCATCTAATGTGGTAAATTGTTGAATGCCTTCTGTTTAACCATTAAACTTCAGTATAACCCCTGTATTAGAGCATTGATGGTTGTTTTTTGAAATTAGAATTTAATATTACAGGATTGAGTATTAGAAATGTGTGGCAAACTATGCTACATAAACATATGCGTACTTTGCTGATAAATCTACTCCAATCAAAAGTGAATCCTGGTTTAAACTTACGTTGCCACCTTAACTTCCAAAATGTGTAAAATGTGTATCGCAGATATGTGGTGTAGTCTGGCTTTTTGATTATTTTTTTTTTTTACATTCTTGTGAAAACATTGTTTCTCCAAGTTAGCCATGTGTTAACCTCAAAAATGTTAGTTTTATGGGTAGTGTTGCCCTCATAAAACAAAAATGAATGGATAACACTTTAAAGAAGTCTGCATAGGAAAAGGAGTTTGAAATAACATTCTGCTCTGACTTTCTTGACTAATTTAAACTACTGTTATATTTTTGGTTAAAGGTTAATGTTCCTTTAATTGGCCTTTTAATCGTACATCTGTGTTTGGTTGTTGGGGGGTGTATCACATTGGGCAACATGCCCTTAGCGTTCGCATTTTTTCCTAGTAATCTCGGGGGATTCTTCGTCCTTTTCTGAAGCGTGCTATCTGAACTAATTGCCTCCATGCCTTGAACAGCTTTCTGCCAACAAATATGATAATATTTTAGGAACAATGTTAGGTAAATTCTAGCGTGGACTTTTAGATATTTTGAATAGCAGCATGTCTTGGCTTTCAGATGCTCTTTGCGGTGATTTGGAGAGGGGGAAAAAGAAACTACTTTGATTAGCAAAGTAAGATTTTAATAAACAAGTTAAACTGTATATTTGATTATATCATGTAAAAGTTCTGAGAAAATGATTGATTTCTTGATGTTTGAAGTTTATTTATGCCTTTTGTAGTACTAAGTTCCATTCTCTTGCATGGGGTAGTGTGTTAGTTCACTGTATTCGCATTTTCTTTAGCCGAAGTCTGCTTGGACTGGTGGATTTTATGCTGTCTTTAACAGGAGTAGGATTTATCCTACAGAGCTAAATATGAATATTTTTATGTACTAGTAGAAAACAGGAGGGCAGTGAACCTCAGAAGGAGACATCTCATAGTGAAAGCATATTTAATTCATCCGCCCATTGGCATCACTGCTAACATGGGAATGTCTTTGATTTTATAATTGGAGTAATCAAAAGTGCTAGGAGACAGTCAACTTAATTTGATCCCCCCCCCCCCACCTTTTTTTTTTTTTTTTAATTTTGTTTTTCGTTGTGTGTGGGAGCGTTCCT